>JAVQIZ010194353.1:0-11201 GCA_036023535.2 Galaxias brevipinnis | reverse complement strand
CACACACACACACACACACAAATACACAAATATACACACAACAGTAGACACACACCCCACACACGCACACAGACACACATGAAAACACATAATAGCATCTCAACCTCCAAATATAGTCTATCCTATCCTGAAACCTGCTCCTGCTCATTCAAAACTAATCGAACTGGTGTAAGTGAATTATTTACTATCAAAATCTATTATCCGAAGGTTAATAAAAGCCAGTTTTCGTGGCTAACAATCTGTACTGTTGGCAGATAAAAGCGTTACACAGCACAGAAATACTCATATTCTCACACCAAAACCACTCTTGATTACAAAACACTCCGTCCCAAAAAAAACAACAGAAGTGTGGGTTCTAGCCACAAAACAAGTCTTTGCAGCTGTCCGTCAGCATCAACAAACCAATCTGCATATTTGGACACACACACCCACAAACACACACACACAGACACAAACTGCCAATGGTGCTTTGGAACTGTACCTTAGACAACAACACACCACCCACCAGACCATAGGGGAAGGAAGAGAGAGAGAGAGAGAGAGAGAGAGAGAGAGAGAGAGAGAGAGAGAGAGAGAGAGAGAAATATGGAGAGAGGGATGAGGGCAGACAGCCCAGAAGATAGGAAAGAGAAGCGAAAGGAAAGATAAATAAATAAAATACATAAAATATCACGATGATGTAACTTAGTATGGCATTGACTATCCAGCAAATGATTATATAAATAGTTCCATTCCAAAGTCTGAAGCTGAGAGCAGCTCCATTTGAACTTGAATCACATTAAAAAGTGTGTGAGACCACAACAATGGTGCCAAGTAAATCTGAACAAACCTAACAATCATGACCATGTCAAACTCAGCATAGAGAAAAGATTCAGATATAAAAAAAAAAATAACACTAAAAACAAACCTTGGTCAATGGGAGGAGAAAAGGCCAAAAATGAAAAAGGGATGTTTTCTAGATCGCTGCCATTCCTTTCTTCTTGTGAGCTAATGAAGCAATGCATGGACTCACTTCAGACAACGGAGCTGACTGACACATACACACACACTTACAATAACACACCATGATACCACACACACAACTCAACACGCGACAACACATGCAGTCACACGCCAACAACCACGACACATACACGTTTCCAGTGTTTCTTACCTTACATGTGTCTGCATCCCTGACAACCCGAAACACAACCCCTACACACATCTCACCCAACTAACATGCAATACACCCAATTCTGTCTGTGTGGGGCATCTATCTGGGTGCACCAGCTTCTACCCAGGCTTGAACGACGTGTGTCTTTAAAAAAGTATGTTTGTGTCTATGCATGGAGATTTTGTGTGTTTAGTGTTTGTCTTTACAAAGAATGTGTTGTGAAAGAGATGGTGATGACATCACAATGAAGCGAAGGAAGAAGAGACCAGGACGATGGCACGATGTCTTGGCAGAGTGGGAGAATGGAAACCAGCACTGTCTGAAAGGAAGGATATAAGAAGGCCCAACATGGCAACCTGCCAAGTTTTAAATTGACTGTTTTCACGGCAAGTTAAAACAGAAACAAAATACAGCTTTATTGGTAAGATTAGTTGTGTTTTTGTTTTTAAAAAATAACAATTTTGATTGACTTTTCTCTAAGAATGTAACCCAACACGGAGAGATTACAATAAATAAATAAAATGAAATCTTTGGTTAAAAGTAAAGGTGCCCTCTTTGCCAAAGCAACAAAACTAACAAAACATAAGGATAAATGACCACAGGGACCCATACTGCCATATTCTAATCTCTTTCTATCCATACACTAATCAATTTTTTTTGGATCAAAAGCATGTACGTACATCTTTCTACATTCATGAAATGACAACAACAAACAGTAGTTGCTGAAAAAAAAAGTTTATTATTTTCACAGGATTTACAAATTGTCCTCTGGTCTGGTGTGACCATTTATAAATCAAATTACAATAATTTTTTTATTTAAATTAAACATTACTTAACTAAAAACCAAAGAAAAAACGCAGAGGAGCGTTAAAGCAAATCTTCAAAAAATCCATATACAGTGCAAATGCATATTAAGCCCCTTTTGGGTATAGATGCCCCACCTACTAGTGCTATCCAGTTAATTTGTCGACAAAAATCAACATTTTCATAATTTATATATAATAAATACATTTTAGAGCATAGCAACCTAAATTCCATTAGGCTGACACTTTCTAAGAACTTCTTATGACTAGGATTTTCCATCTTCACGGAGACTTTGTATCCCGGGCCAGCAGCTTGAGGGCTATAATATCTTCACATTCATATTCCGCCTCACACCCTCTGTAAAGTGCTCGTCCTATAAGCTGGCACGTTCGCTGACATGAAAAATGGCATGCAAGTTCACGCAACCCCCCCCCTCTCCCCCAAAAAAGGACGAAATCATCAAGTACCTTTGTTTTGTTTTACAAGAAAGAAATAATAAAGCGTCATTCAAGTCAAGCCACTTTCCCAATGCACTAAATGAGTTAGCAAAGCGCTAAATGAGATTGTTAGCAAAGCGCTAAATGAGTTAGCAAAGCGCTAAATTAGTCAGTTAGCAAAGCGCTAAATGAGATAGTTAGCAAAGCGCTAAATTAGTTAGCGAAGCACTAAATGAGTTAGTTAGCAAATCATAGCTTGTTCATATTCCTATTCAACACCGCGTCCTCCCCCTTTCATTCCTCTGAAGCAGCAGAGCAACCAGTGGTGGATGAGAGGGAAAAGGGGGTAATCAATACAGATGTTGTCTGGCGTTAATAACTACGCAAATAAAAGGCCTACTAGTATTATGTAGAGAGCTTTTCTCGTTAACTCCAGACAAAAAAAGCCTCTACAACTTGTCTTTTGTAGAGAGCTTTTCTCGTTAAGAACTACGCAAATAGAGGTCTATAACTAGTCTTTTGTAGAGAGCTTTTCTCATTAATAACTCCAGACAAATAAATGCTCTAACTAGTCTTTTGTAGAGAGCTTTACTCATTAACTCCAGACAAATAAAGGCTCTACAACTAGTCTTTCGTAGAGAGCTTTTCTTGTTAATAACTCTACGCAAATAAAGGTCTACAACTAGTCTTTTGAAGAGAGCTTTTCTCATTAAGAACTCCAGACAAATAAAAGGTCTATACTGTCAAAGGTCATCTGTAACCTCTCATCTCAACTGCCATTGGAGGATTCAGTTATCTTTTAAACCTATAACATGGTTGGTTTTGTCTTTCCAGCCCACTGGAAGAGTCAGTCAGCTTTAGGGGAGAGCTACGTTTTGAGAGCTATGATGGGAAACGCTTTGGGCAAACACCGTGGGGTTTTCCTTCAGCTCATTCGATGAACCCAGACATTTGGTCTTTCTCTCGTTCTCCCTCCTCCGCCCTTCGTCTGTCCAGCCAGCCGTCACCCTCCTCTCCGTCACTCCACCTCTCTTTCTCCTTCTTGCATTTCTTCTTCTTGTGTTTGTGCGTCTTCGCCTCCCCTTCCTCTCCTCCTTCACGTGCCTCCTCCTCCTCCTCTTCCTCTTCCTCCGTGCCCGCCTGTCTCTGCTTCTTGTGGTGTTTTTTGTGTTTCTTGTGTTTCTTCTTCTCCTTCTTCTCCTTCTTCTTCCTGTCTTTCTTGCCCTCCTCCTGGCTTCCGGAGAAGCTGCTGCTGTGACTGCTCCTCCTCTCTCCCTCCTCCAGCTCCTTCTCTCCGTCCGTCTTTCTCTCCACCGGCTCTCTCCTTCCCCTCATCCTCTCCTCCTCACTGTCACTGGTAAGGCTTAGGACGGTGGCTTTGGTGTTTTTCATTAACGAACGAGGGATGAGTTTAGGAGTTTTGCTCTCCTCTCCTTGCCTCCATCTCTCTTCTTCTCTCCCTCCGTCCTTCTCAGTGTCCCCTTTCCTCCATATCCCTCTCTCTTCATCCTCCTCCATCTCCTCCTCCCGCTCTCTCTCTCTCTTTATCGTCCCTTTCTCTCCGCTCCGTCTCTTTCGTGGTGGGAGGTGGAGGAGATCCTCCGTCCTGTCGGAAGCTGGCGCCAGAGGCTGAACCCCACCCAGCTCCACCTCTCTGGAGCTCTGGCCCGCCTGTTGCCTGTTTCCCCCCGCCGCCCAGCCACCTTCCCTGGACTGCTCTCCCACAAACGTCCCCTTCTTCCCAGCCTGGCCCACAGAACCAGGGACCAGAGAGAGGAGTCTGTCCTGCGTGGCGGCCCAGCTCTCTCTGCCTCCTGTGGGGCTCGCTGGCTCAGGTGCTCCCTGGGATGGTCCGGAGGAATCTGAGGGGAGGGCGTCTCTTTCGCGGCCTGGTTTCAGGCTCCTGGGTGGGGGAGAAGGGGAGCTGGGGGGATGGGGACCTGGAGGTCTGTGACGGAGATGATCAGACAGGCTGCAGTCTAGCTGGTCTCTTTGGTGATCAGGAGGTCTACTGGAGTCTTTGTGTGAGTAAGGTGGTCTGTTTTCTAGGAGGTTTTTGTGATTGTCAGATGGTCTGTTTTCTAGAGAGTCTAGCTTTCTGTTGTCTAGTGAGTCTTGGTTAGGATAAGGTGGTCTGTTGTCTAGACAGTCTTTGTGTGAGTGAGGTGGTCTGTTTTCTAGGAGGGTTTTGTGATTGCCAGACGGTCTGTTTTCTAGAAAGTCTGGCTGTCTGCTATCTAGACAGTCTTTGTGTGGGTGAGATGGTCTACCATCCAGAGTATCTTTGTGTGTGTGAAGTGGTCTATTCTCCGGGAGGTTTGTATGATCGGCAGACGGTCTGTTTTCCACAGAGTCTTTGTGTGTGTGAGATGGTCTACCATCCAGAGAGTCTTTGTGATTGTCAGATGATCTGTTATCAACACAGTCTTTGTGTGGGTGAGGTGGTCTACCATCCAGAGAGTCTTTGTGTGGGTGAGGTGGTCTCCCGTCCAGAGAGTCTTTGTGTGGGTGAGATGGTCTACCATCCACAGAGTCTTTGTGTGGGTGAGGTGGTCTGCCATCCAGAGTATCTTTGTGTGGGTGAGGTGGTCTGCCATCCAGAGTATCTTTGTGTGTGTGAGGTGGTCTCCCGTCCAGAGAGTCTTTGTGTGGGTGAGGTGGTCTGTTCTCCGGGAGGTTTTTATGATTGGCAGGCAGTCGGTTTTCCACAGTGTCTTTGTGTGTGTGAGCTGGTCTGCTGTCTAGACAGTCTTTGTGGTCTCTCCGTTGGTCAGACGGTCTACGCTCTCTGCTGCTGCCGCCCCCTACGGAGGCCTTCTGCTCCTGACTCGGCCCCCCGGCTCTGGACGAAGAGCGCGACGAGCAAGAGGAGGAGCTCTTTCCTCGCTCTCTCTCTCTCCTCTCTCGCTCCGTGGGCAGGAAGGAGGAGGACGAGGAGGCGGTGGAGGAGGAGTGAGACGAGGAAGGGGGATATCTCGGATATCTGTCCGTCGTGTTGTCGCGCTCCCTCTCTCTCTCTCGCTCTTTTCCTCTCGCGCCACTCCTCCCCTTCTCTTTGTCCGGCTCTCTCTCTTTCTTTGGTGCTTCCCTCGCTCTGTCTCTCTCCTTTTCCCTGCCTCTGTCTCTCCTGTCCTCTCTGTCCGATTCTCTCTCCCGCGCTCTCCTCCCCTCTCTGTCCGATTCTCTCTCCCTCTCTCTGTCTCTCCTCTCCCTCTCCCTCTCTCTGTCTCGACCTGAAGGGGAGCTCAGCTCTCCGGATGGTTTGCTGTCAGACTGACTGGCAGGCTGCAGTGCTCCGTCTCTACCACCGGGGGGTGCTGGAGGCCTGGACGACTGAAAACCAGACGGGTCTTCTCTCTCTTTGTCTTTGATCTCGTCTTTCTCTCTTTCCTTGTCCCTGGCTTTTTCCTTCCCCTCGTCTTTCACCCGGTTCGACTCGGTTAGACTCGCGCTCTGTTTCTTGTCCTTTTCAGCCGACTCTCTCTCCTTCTCGCCGTCTCTCTCCTTCCCCCTCTCTCTCCCCTTCTCCTTCTCCCTCTCCCTGCCGGCAAAGGTCGGGAGGGGTGGGGGTTGTAGAAGGGGGGCAGGCAGGACACCCTGACTCTCAGGTTGAACTTTGACCTCTTGCTCCTGCTCGTTCTCAGAATCCTCCTTCTCCCACTTGGAGAGAGGCACCTGAGGCAGCAAACAGAAAGAGATAGATTGACTTTATTTGATGGTGCATTCACACACACCTCTGTGTGTGTGTGTGTGTGTGTGTGTGTGTGTACGTGTGAGTGTGTAAGGTTGTAGGTGTAAGTGGGTGTGTCCGTGTGTGCACATGTGAGTGTGTATAAGGTTGAGTGAATGTATGTATGTGTGCATGTGCGTGCGTCCGTGTGCGCGCGTGTGTGTGTGTGTGTGTGTGTGTGTGTGTGAGACACGCGCGGTCACCTGAATGAGAACTATTTGGTCGTCAGTCATGCTGGAACTGTCCTGAGTGTATTCCTCCAGAGTCTTCACGATGGTCTTCCTCACCTGTCGCTCCGCAGCACTGCGACGCACAGGACTGCCCCCTGTGGAACTGGTGCTGCATGACACACACGCGCAAACACGCACACACGCACATACGCACACACGCACACACACACACGCACACCCCCAAACCCAGCAGGAAGATGCATATTATAGGGCTGGTACACACTACTGCAGATACTAAAACTACTGCGCATAAACTTCACCTAAACTATGATTGATTGTAGCTATTGTATAGAAAAAATCTATTACATTTTAGTTGAGAAGATAGTTGCTATTGTTTAAGACTGACAGTCACCATAATTCTGAGTCCTGTGTGAGGTGATTCTGTAGGGGAAACAGCCAGTGTGTGTGTGTGTGTGTGGTCTAACCTGGTGTAGTCCACTATGTTAGAGGGCGAGTCGGGCACTAGGACCCTGTGAAGGCTCCTGACCCGACTCCTGTGGCTTTTACTGGGCTTCAAAATGGCCGCCTCCGTCGTTGTCCCCTCCTTTCCCACTGGTTTTGTCCTCTTTTCTCCTTCCTCCTTTTCTTCTTCTTCTTCTTGGTCGGTTGTCTTCTGCTTTAGCGGTGGTCCTCCACTGGATCTCTTCACCTCTTCCTCTTTGGTTTTCATCCGCCTCTTCTCTCTCTCTTTCTCGCCGGCTTTGACGACGCTTCTGGACTCCGAGGAGTCCCCTCCTTTGTCTAAGTCCTCCCTCTCTTCTTTGCTGCTTCTCCTCCCTTCCTCTCCCTCCTTTTCATCCTCCTCTCCTCCTCTTCTTCGTGCTGCTCTCCCTGACGCTCCTCCACTCCTCTGTTCTTCCTCTTCCCCTCCTCCTCCACCTCTTTTTGTAGTAGAATCTCCTCCTTCTATTTCACTATTTTCTTGTCTTCTTTTTTCTCGTTCCCCCTCTCCAGGCTCTGCTTTGATCTTTTCCTCCCACGGCGCAGCCTCTTCTATCGCTCTCCACCTGCTCTCCCCCTTCTGGTGCTCTTCGTCTGTCACCCTTCCCTCTCCTCGTTTCCCCTCCTCTTCCTCCTCCTCTTCCTCTTTCTTTCTCCCACACAGGTTGATGTTGATGTTTATTTTCCGCGGCGTCTTGACTTTCATCCCTCCTTCCCAGATCTCTTTCCCCGTTAAAGGTCTGACGTTCCCTCTCTCCATCCTCTCCTTATTGTCCTCCACCTGTTGCTTTTCTCCCTCCTTTGAGTTGGCGGCCGTTCCTTCGCGCCACTCCTCTGTTTTCGGCGGGCCGCTCTCTCTATCCGAGTCTCTCCTTTCTGTGCCTCTCCTCTCCTTCTCCTCTTTTTTCCTCCTCTTCTTCTCGGGTCTGCAGTCTGGCTCTCTGGAGCAGCCAGGGGCTCTGTCCGCGTCTCTACCCGTCCTATGAGCCTCTCTCCTGGGCCTGTCCTCTCGCTCCGCTCCCCTGTCCAGCCTGGAGCGGCTTTCTCTGCTGGATCTCCTTTCGACTTCTCCTCCTCCTCCTCCTCCTCTTCTTCTTCTCGCTCGGCCCTCTTCCTCTTCCTCTTCACGGGGCCTATCAGCTTTGAGTGGAGGCGGGGCTGAGGTCGAGGACTCGCTGTCTATTGGCTCGTCCCTCACTGGCGTGCTGTCGTTGCAGTCGCCCGGGCCAATGGCAGGTCTGCCCTCCTTGTGAGACTCGTCCGTGGATTCGGAGGCACTGAACGAGGACATCTCTCCTCTTTCTCTTCCCTCTCTCCTCTTCTTCTCTTTCCTCCTCTTTTGCTTCCTGTGCTTGTGGGCTCTGGGGTCAGAGGTCTTTGTTGCTATTGGCTGTTGCCGGTCTTGATCCACCGAACCCCAATCCTTATTGGCCAGCCTGGGTTTGAGTGGCAGGTGGCCGTACCTCTCAGCACACCTCTCCTGGTAAGTCATTGGCTTGTTCCTCCCTCTGTTATGATGCAGGTCTGGGCTGTGATTGGACGAGAGGGGAGAAGGGGAGCGGCTGCCGTGCCTACTGGCCCAGCGGTTGGCCGGGGACCTCCTGGGGGAGGGGCCTCTGTCTGGGCCCTGGGGGCCGGGGGAGGAGTGGGTGTAGGGGGGAGGGGCGCTGGGAGGAGGAGGGAGGGCCGGGGGAGGCGTGGCTGCGTTGAAGCTGCTGAGGTATTTGCGGTACCACTCTTGGTACTCTCTCTCCCACTGCCGGTACTGCCTGTCCCCCCCCCACCCCCGCCCCCGCCGCCCCCGTAGCCCACCGGCCCTGCTGGCTCTGCCGCGTTGTCCCGGTAACGGGCCCCGGAGCGCCCGGAGTATTTGCCCTCGCTCTGGGCTGGAGGCGGTCGTTTACTGGGAGGGCTGTGGTGGTGGTGGTGGCGGCGGCGGTGGTTCCGGTAACCGGAGGGCGGCCCCGGTGATTTGGAGCGGGAGCGGTAACCGGGCCCTGCTCCCCGATAGGACGACGACGACGACGGCGGCGTGCGCGAGGAGTGGCGGTAACCGCGGGAACGGTAGGGGCCGGGTCGGGCCTGCCCACGGCGTCGGTGAGAGTAAGGGGAGCGGGAGTAAGACCTGGACCTGGACTTAGCTCTGGGACGGGATCGGGATCTGGAGCGAGACCTGGAACTGGATCGGCTGCTGGAGCGGGAGTAGGAGCGAGACGGAGATTTGGAGTAGGAGCGAGAGGAGCCACTGTTAGAGGAAGACCTGAGAAAGAAAGAAAGAAAGAAAGCAAGAAAGAGAGAGACAGAGAAAGGGGGCAGAGATAGAGAGAGAGTCAGAGAGAGAGTCAGTCCTCTCTGTATATCGATTTGAAAGTTACTAGAGGCAGTTTATGTGTAGGATGTGAGGTGGCAACCCCTACCGTTTGCTTGGTGTGATCATTTTCCCTAACCGACGCAAATAGACCTGCAGAATGCTCGTGGTCACCGCATATCGCTAACACCACTACACACGATCAACATCTCTACCTGATTTAGTGATGGACTTCCTTGTGCCAGAAAGCAATTCGTCACAGTTTTGCAGAAAATTGTACCCGGTGGCAGACAAAATTATTGTTAAATATCGAGACTATAAGAGGACTGATCTGAACCGTGATTTTTCATTCTCCCATAGACATCACAATGTGCTATCAGAAGAAATGCATTGATAATACGTACATTCAAATAAAAAAGTTGCCTGTAGTTGCCTTAAGATTAACATGTATTTCCTGGATAAAGGGCTGACCTTGAGTCAGTCCTTTTATTGTATATCTGGTTTAAGGTTAACATGTGTTTCCTTAAGGCTGACCTGGAGTCAGTCCTTCATTTATATAATATATTATCAATTCTTCTATTATACATCTGTTTTAAGGTCAACATGTATTTGCTGGATTAAGGGCTGACCTGGAGTCAGTCCTATTATACATCTGTCTTAAGGATAACATGTATTTGCTGGATTAAGGGCTGACCTGGAGTAAGATCTCTTCCTCTCCTTCTGGATCTTCCTGTACTCCAGCAGCTCTTTGGCAAAGTCGTTGGTGAACTGGTCCAGCTTGGACTTCTCTCTGGGTCTACTGGGAGCCCGGCTAGCAGGAGGGCTGGAGGAGGGGAGAGAGGGAGAGAGGGAGAGGAGGGTGGAGGGAGGAGAGGAGGGGATGGCGGGAGAGACAGAGAGGAGGGGGACAGAGAAGAAAGGTGGAGAGGATGGAGGGGAGAGACAGAGACCGAGAGGAGGGGGAGAGGGGGAGAATGGAGAGAGGGCAGTAAATAAGGGTAAGTTATTTTTGATAAAAACACATTCTGGACAGCTTATCCTGTCCTGATTATTCGTTATATCTCATTGTAATCTTCGCTAGGTTTGAGGCTAGCGACACCTTCCCTACTGCAAGGCTAGCAGACGACCGGAAGCAGTGCCCTCTGTCCCTCATTACAGCTGACGTGAGGAGAGCTTTAAAAAAACGTTGAGGGAAGTTCGGAAGTCACCAGGGCCAGACGGTATTCACCGACGCCGTGGGCAGACCCGACCCCGACCGTTCCCACGGTTACCGCCACTCCTCACGCACTCCTTCTCTTTAGAATTATGTTTATGATAGTTAATGCTCTAACTACTCCCAGGGTCCAGACTCCCCACTATAACAGTCTCAATTGCTTTATTGCATCTTAGTCCATTGTCTGACTGTTATGTAGTATATGTTTTTGATTTAGGGGTGTAAAGTTTCTATTTGTATCTGTGCTACTAGTGGGTGGGTGCCTTGTCGTCACTGTGTCACTGTTCATAATGACCCCGTGTTCGTCTGTGCATTTGATAAATAAAACACTTTGGACTTGGATCTTCATTTTGAAAACCCGTGACTCACTCGTCCTTCAGCCTCCTCTGCTGCCTGTAGAAGTCCTCCTTGTTGGGGAAAGGAGGCGCGGGGGAGGAGGTGGAGGCCAGGGGAGCGCCGGGCGGGACGTTTGGGGGCGCCCAGGTGGGTGGGAAGCCAGGCGGGGGGCCGGGGGGGTACTGCATGGGACGAAAGGGCGGGGCAAGGGGAGAGGAGGAGAAGAGGTACGGAGGGGGAGGAGCAAAGAGAGGAGGAGCGAAGAGCGGGGGAGGTGGGCCGGAATGGGAAGGCTGAGAGGAGTGGAGGGGCCGGGGGGCGCTGCTGTTCTGCTCCACGACGCCTTGACCGCTGGGGAGGGGGGGGACAGGAAAAGGAAGTGACATCGTAAGTAGTGAGACAGGAAGCAGATAACAGAAAACAAATTCAATAAACAATATTTTTTCTTTAGATATTTAAAAAAATATGTATATAATCTCACAAACTAACTAGTTAAGTGGCAGTTAATCTACACACACACACACACACTCTCTCTCTCTCTCTCTCTCT
>JAVQIZ010194351.1:0-15712 GCA_036023535.2 Galaxias brevipinnis | reverse complement strand
AGAGAGAGAGAGAGAGAGAGAGAGAGAGAGCATGTGAGGGGGGGTCAGGTGTTGAGCCGCCCTCTAGTCCTATCATCTGTCGCGGCTTTGGAGTGCATGACTCATCACTTCTCCCTGGAGCGCTGGTGCGGCGGGCGGCCACGCTCACTGGAGCAGAGTGCAGGGACGGGGGAGGCATGCCGGGTAATGGGCCCAGATTTACACTGCGCTGCCACAGCCCCGTGATTAATCACACAGCGGTGCCGCACAGGACAACGGCTGTGCAAAATGGCCGCCCCCCTCTCCCTTCCCTACGCTGGCACCCCGGGCGCTAATGTTTGCAGTGAATAAATTGTGGTAACCTTTGATCTGGAACTGTGCTTGTTGAAATGCAGTAACCTACATTTATAATGTTTGACATGCAGTGGGTGGATGTTGGTGTGGCAGCGGAGTCTTTTATAGGCATGGCTTTACTAGACTACAAACGATACAGCCAAGCCCCCAGGAATATTGAGATACTAAAGGCATTTGAGACGTTTCGCCTTGTGTGAAACTAATTGGCTTGCGAGTTGCAGACAAAGCCATTTGCTTCTTTTTTTTCAGTATTGATCGCCCCACCAAAACTCTGAACCCGCTCTTGGCAGCAATGCAGTGCAACTGTGTGATGATCTTTCAGGATCAAAATGGCCACGGCTTGAAAGTATATCCGGGCAATAAGAGGATGTTTAATATCATCCTCTCGCAAGGGCCTTACTGGAAATCCTCTGTGCCTGCCTGTTTACATAGCTTGGATTAGAGGTTCTGAAACCTGAAAGGCTAGTCCGTCTAAACATAGCGTGACATTAGTTAAACTGTGTCAACACCAAAAGGGTTCAGTTGAAAGGTCGCCAGTGATTGATGGACGTTGTGCTTTGCTCGACTCAATTTATTTTTTGCTCCGTTCCACTGAGATTAAAGCAGGTGTCTCTTTACGGTCAGAAGTGTAGGCATTTTAAATACCTTCCTCAGTGAGAGGGGAGAAAAGAACTCTTGACGAGACAACAGTCATTGTTAAGAGTCCGGTAGTAGGCTAATTCTCTCCGGGCAGGGTGCCACATATTTATGTCAACAGGCGTTTTACTAGCTGGATCAGGTGATGGCTCGGTCAGAGAAGGGGAAGGTCACTGAACGGTGAGAGGTGAGTGCTTGCCTTGCTGTAAAAAAGATCGGTCCAGCTGGGAGTCATTCGGCGCAGAACAGGCCATGCCAGCGTTTGGACGCTGCATGCCAGCCACTCACCACACAGAGCGTGCCACCCATCATTTGCCATGAAGGCCAGAGGCCAAGTGAGCGAGGCAGAACGAGGAGATGTTGAGAAGAAGACGAGACAGAACAGTGTCACTGAACCTCAGCTCGTGGATTTAAAAAGGACCGCTTTTTTTCTCTCTGCCTTAATTAGCTGCTAATACCATAAGGCACTGATTTGTTCTGTGTTCAGTCTGAGGTTGTTTAGTACCCTGTGCCTGTACTGAAAGTAATGTGGTTTGTCCTCCTGTGTTTTAATGTCAGTTATGCAGTTATCAGCTGCCTGGGCATGTGGTTATTCCCCAGCGTGTCCTCTCCTGTTGGGAAGGGGGGATAGGGTTGGAAGTGTTGGGCCTTGTATGGCAAATGTATTTTCTATAGTGCTGGGAGACCTCTCCTGTGGTTACTGGAGACTCTTGACCTGGCCTGGGCTCTGCTCGCCAACCCCTCTCTGACTCCTAACCTCCCTAACAGGGCCAGGTCAGCAGCCCCCCCTGCCTCCCTCTACCAAGCTGCCCTGCAACCGGAGCAGGGGGTGTGGGAAGGTGACGTCACCGAGCCAGGGGCCTAGGGGCCGTTCCTGAACCCGTGAAACACTTAACCGGGTCTGCAGAAAAGAGGGCGTAGGGCCACATAGGAATGTTCTGTGAACTCAGTGGAATTGAGGCCGTAACACACTCGCCTGCCAAAACCTAATTTCATGTTCCGCGGGGGGAGATTCCTTTCCTATTATACCCATCGTCTTCTTCGGTCGCAGAGCTTTTCCACCCCCACCCCCTCCTCTTTCCCTCTACTTCACCCCTCTTTTTTTGTTGAGCGATTGTTGTTTTTTTTTTCTCCACCTCTGAGAAGCTGTTTAAAGAAGCATTGATTCGACTCGCTCTAGCAGCCTGAAAGTGGATATGGTTGTTTGATGCTTTCCAGACCAGTGAAGTGAATGGGGGAGGTGGGGTTTCAGAAGACTTTGGGCCTGGTCCTTAACAACCAGCTAATGACATATGGAGGAACACATGTGAGCACAGCGTTCTCTTCCCTTGAAAGTAGTATGTATATCCCCTTGAACGTACTATGCCCTGTTCAGGATTACAAGGGGCATGGAGTTTTCAGAGTTTAATAGCTGCATGATTCATAAAATAGATTGAAACAGTATAATACTAATAATATGCTCAATGATTGAAAAGAGACATGCGGGTCAAAAAACAACAGAGAAAAAAAAACATTACGGCGTTTCCAGAGTGTTTCACAACCTATAACACGCTGCCATGATTTTCATAAACAATGGTTTACTCGTGTTCAACTGCAAATAAACTCTTCTAAATTGTTTGTATTTGGGATTAAACTGTCCGTCACAGGATGGCTGGGGTTCCTGTTTCTGCCTCAGAGAGTTGGAGGGTGTGGACACAGCAGTGTGTGCATGTTTGGCGATGTGAAAAACTGTGGTGCTCTGAGGAAAACCGACCGCGGAGCCACTAATGGTGCACTTGAGCCCACAAAAGAGAAGTGCAGTCAGGAATAGTGGATGTTTTTGTTGTAGCCTTCGGTTGGAGCGTTCCCTGGAGTTATGTGTTCATTTAGTTCCTGCTTCCATCTCCCCCTGGCTAGAGTCAGAGCGTGTTCTGCTCTCGTGGAGAAGCTGTGGCTTTATGAGCATAGGCAGGCCATATGGTGGGCCGTCCTCTCCTGCTGTCTCCACTTGAGCTTTTGGGTTGGATTTTTGCGGCCTCTTTACCAGTTTCTTTAAAAACCCTTTGGGTTTTAAGTGATCTGCCTTTGGGGTAAGGTATGTAAGCATGATTTTGGGCGAGCGTCAACGAAATCGCTCCACAAGCTTTTGGGTCTGTGGTCTTCTCAATTCAACTTTTGCAGTTCAAAGTAGTCTGATACTTATTATCTTTGTCGATATTCATTATTTTGCTTATAACACAAGCACCAGCCCTTATAAACCTCGGCCTTCTTACAAGCCTCAGTGTACAAGCCCGTGGACAGGTGGCCGAGTGATTCCTCTGCTCTAATCCCCTGGTAATCCTGTCTGAGGCCTTGGGCTCTGCCACCTCTCCACTGTCCCGGTGTAAACCGCTCGCTAGAACCCAGAAGAAGAACTGTTCTCTAACCCCCCAATGTTCCCCGGTGACCCGTGGACCATGTAGCGAGGGTAAAGCAAAGGACAGTGTGTGGACAGAGCTGAGTTTGTGCCAGGGTGAACTCTTCCCCTGCAGGCCTGCAGGGCGGGTATGTGTGATGAGTCACTCTGACAGTCCCTGCCAGGCCCCTGGGTGGGGAGTGCGTGACTCCACTGAGCCCTCGCAAAACTCTGCGGTGGGCACAATCCAGGGCAGGCCACACAGTAAATCCCAGGGAGCGGTTATGCCGAACGAAAAGAGGAAGAAAAACCTGCGAGAAAGAGAGAGATGTCAAATTTAGCGTCGGAGAACCTCCTGACTGAGTGATCGTCGAACCACAGGAGTGTTGTTTTTTTTTCCTCCTTCCTTCTCCCCAGTCTCAAAAGATTTGTCTTTGAGTGATGTTGTGCCGCTGGCCGGGCTGCTAATCATAGACAAGCTCCTCTGCCTGCCTGCCTGCCTGCCTGCCTGCGGGCACCGTGACGACATTGCGATTACAGTGCAGCACAGGGACAATCGCAATCTCATTTTACTAAGAGACAGATCCAGTGACCGCAGTCTGGTCTGCTGTCATTCATCTCCCCCAACGAGAGGTTGCTTGAGGAGCGCTCAATCATGGCATTTTTACCCCCTTCTATATGGTGCTCTCCTCCTCGCTGGCAGGGTGTATCCATGGCGGGCCTGATGATATCCTTCAACGATAAGGGCCTTTTTGAAGCGGCGGTCCCACCACCCCTAGGGGCTGCTGAAGGCACCAGCTGCTCCCGCTCTCTAATTACAGGCCTCATTCTCTCAGCGCGATTCATTAGGGAGCTTGTTGCTTCTGACGAGGACAGAAAAAAAAAGAGAAGAGAAATCATCGTACACAAGGCACCGTCAGGCAGAGCCATGTTACCAATAGAACGGCCCAGCCCCTTGAAGTTCTTTTGTGACTCGTCCTCTGATACACCCCCAGCTCCTCCCACCAGCCTACAACTCCCACCACCCCCCTGTTCACATGCCTTCTTCCCAACAATGAGCCTCTTCACCCCAAGCCTTGTGGGAGTTAAACAGAGAAGTGGTTATGTAAATAATCGGTGTGTTCTACCACCTAGGTGTTAGTCATTAACTAGGATTTTGTAGCAAATACACTCGCCTGCGCATGCTCACACACATGCACACAGACCACTTATTTCGGAGGCCATTGTTTCAACATCCCCACATCTGTGATTGTTTTAAAAAAAATAATGGTCTGTTTTCTGAGGACTGCACTCAGTGAACGTTTGCCAACATTACTTTTTTACTGGTTTTGGTACACGCAAATTTGTTTTGTTTTGTTCTTGATTTAGCAAAGATAGTTCTTCCTTATTTTCCTCCCTCTTCCTACTCCTCCCAGTCCTCTATCACTAGGATTGCTGTTCTTCAAGGGCGTGCAGCGCGAGTCATGACTTGATCTTGGCTTGAGAAAGACCCAACATCCGTATCACTATCACATAGGTTTTTTTGTTTGTTTTGTTTTCATTCTGTGAGTGTTTTTCATTGACTAAAGGCGTTTCTAGTGCGTTAAGTGTTGTTATTATGTACAACTTTTATTTCCCCAAGCTAATTACCTTTCCCCTGTGCCTACAATCAAGGATCCTTTGCATATATAAGACCTATTGTTCTTCAGTTGACCTTTTGCATTATGCGGGTTTACATTCAGTCTGATATTCAAAGGAGAACATTCATTTAGACAGTTATCGTAAAGCCTAGACTAGATGGAGGCCGCCACTTAAAAAGCAGGTCTTACTGCTGCTAAGATGCAGATGGGTTAACACCAAGGTGCCCTGACCGTGCTTTGTCCCCAATGTGGGTGAACAGGGATGGATAGGATGAGTGGCAGCAGCAGCAGCAGCAGCAGCCCGCTGGTGGCTCACGGTGTTTTCCTTGTTTGCTCAGAGGGTGTTCTCCCATGGGTGAGAGCGGCGGGAACAAAAGGACACCTCCTACTACCTCCGTGCCGTCGCCAGGCCATCTGGGGATTGGCTGCCGATTTAACACATCCCAGTTGATTGGCTCTGGCTAGCTGTTGTTTGTTAGTGGTGTGACTTGGCAGTTCTGTAGCCCGCGCTTTCTGTGTGTCGGGTCCATCTGGGATCATTCACTCCCTGACCTCTCTCTCTCTCTCTCCCTCTCTCTCTCTCACTGTCTGCAGTAATCATATATTCACCTCTCACCACAAAGTAAGTTCAGAGTTAATACTCTGGGGTTTCTTCCTCAAAGTCTGGTAATTGGAAGCAGTTGGACTGAAATGGATTGTTGACCCGCAGGCCATCTCTTTCCACGCCCTGGAATTATTGAGTTGAACCTTCATGCCACTGTAGTGCCATAAACAATTCTCTGAACTGCTAGGCGCAGCATAGGGGTTTGTTTTGGCCTGGCCGTTGTCTTGTGCCTTCACAAGGCAACCACTGGGAGCCATTGGCTAGCATGTGTCCCCTGATTCATTGGCGGGCAGATATGGCATGAGTAAACAAACACGGCCTCTTAGTTTATTCATGAAGCCAGCTATGCGGGACCTCATTGTTGACATTTCAAACAGCGTGGGGATTTTGTGGGAGAGCGCGTGTGGATGTAGCTCTCTCCTCTATGGCCGTGTTTGGGTTTGGGTAAGCCATGGGTTTTGGAACGCGTCGCCGGGGTCGGCCCTTTCCGTACTACTGCGCTCGGTTTGGTTGTGCTGTTTCAACCCGAGCGCTGTCTCCCCGCTGAAAGAGGCCGTACGTTCATGTGTGGCGAGTCAATAAACGCCACTAATTAGATTGTCAAATTGCCACCCCCGCCCGCGCTCAACCCGGAGTGAGACCCGCCGGCAACAGCACTCGCTGGGTCTAATGGCGGTTGCGGGGGAAGGGGCAAACTGTGGCGCTGTATGGCGGCAGCGTCTTGTTTTAATGATACGCCTGCTCTTGTGTACACAGCCATGAATAATAATCACGTCGTCATGTAATGATCTTGTGGCTGTATCATCAAGGTTACGGGAGCTAGCTGCAGCTACGCAAGCAGATTCCAGCTAGAGAGACAATCTCTCAGCCCCCTCCCCCCAGGCCAGCTATTTAGATGCTCGTCTCGTTGACATGAGAGCGGAGCTGGCGGCACACCGTTCAGGGTGCGGTGGGTGTTAAGTGAGCCAGGCCTCCGGGGGGAGGTTCAATGGATGTGTGAGTGGCGGGGTCACCGTGGGCGACGCGGAGTGGGCCGAGCTCCAACAGAGCCGTCTCCGCAGGGGGAGGGGCCTGTTCAGCTCCGCGACCCCAATCGTCGGTGGGCAGCGCTCGCACTGCAGGGGAGGTGGAGACGCCCCTGCCACAAACAGGTTGTCCTTAACAGCCACTCTAGCTCCACTTTACTGCTGCAACCAATCTAATAAACTACCGTTTGTTCTGTCACTGCTTTCATGTTGTCGTGCTGTGTGATATTTTAACACGCTTCCATGTCTTATCAACCTCACGGAAAATAGCATGGTAGAAATGCCGGTCAGACAACAGTGAAGCTTTAGTCGAATAAATGTTTAACTCTCTAATCCTGCTCTCCCTCTCTTTCCTCGTGCAGATGGAGTCTCCTGTCTCCACACCGGCCCCTCCACCCCTCCACCTCCTGGCGCCGGTGGGCAGCAGCAGCAACAACAACAACAACAGTAGCAACAACAACAACAGCAGCAGCAGCACGCTAGGCGACAGCATCTCCTCGCCCTGTGAACAGATCATGGTGCGCACGCGCTCCGTGGCGGCCAACACGGCGGACGTGTCCCTGGCTACCGAGCCCGAGTGTCTGGGCCCCTGTGAGCCCGGCACCAGCGTCAACCTGGAGGGCATCGTATGGCAGGAGACGGAGGACGGTAAGGATCTGGGACGGGGGGTAGTGTGGGTATGGTGGTGTGTGGAGGCTGCTGTTAGCCGAGGGGAAGAGGGGTTTCAGGTTCCATCACGGTCAGTCCTCCCGCTGACAGCTCGGGTACAGAGGGTACGGCCCTGTGCCCAGCGCTCGACGAGAGCCCGCCATCGAAATGTCAACGACGTGAGGCAAAGCAAGATGTCGTGCTTCCCTTTCATCCTCTGCCATTAGCACTACCGGCAGGAACACACTCTCCCCGCATGAATAATTCAGCCGTTAATGCGAGGAGACATTCTTCAAAGAGGTGCATTAAGTTGCCCGGAGCTCCGAGCTCGGCACAGTGCGTACGACGGAGCCAGCTCATCAGCGCACCGCGGGCCAAGGGCTTCCTTCTGCTTCTGCCAGAACAGAACAGAGCGTCTCCCCTCGTGGCCCCCTCCTCTGGGCTGAAAACGCTGCAGACGGAGCAGCCAACTAGGTGAAATTGCCCTCCTTCGGTTTTTCCTGATCCGTGCTGCAGCGGCCGGTCGTTCAGGACGTTCAAACCCTAATGCTGCAGCGGCCGGTCGTTGAGGACGTTCAAACCCTAATGCTGCAGCGGCCGGTCGTTCAGGACGTTCAAACCCTAATGCTGCAGCGACCGGTCGTTCAGGATGTTCAAACCCTAATGCCTTGGCAGCGGCGGCCGGTGGTTGGCTAGCGGGGCAGCGACAGCTCTCGTTCTCCCAGCACCAGGTACGCCTCGCTCCCCTCCGGCTGGCTTCCGTGTGGAAGAGGAAGAGCAGAGCGTTCACACCAGCCCAGCCCGCCTCGGGGGTGACTCAGCGCTGTTAGGGAGGGGGGGCTTTGGCAAACAGCGACACGCCGACGCAGCCACACAGTCACGCAGGGTTTTTAGGGGGAGCGCAGTGCCGCAGTGGTGTTGTGCTGAGGCGCTGACGCTCTCCTTTTTAAGCAGCCATGAAGAAATCAGCCGGGCGCAGGCTTCCGCTGCCGTGGCGGAGGGGGGGGATGCGCAGACAGCAGAGCTAGCCCCCCAGCGCCGCCCCTCGTTTATTCCCCTCTAATGGGTGCCAGTCAGCCCAGCGTGCGCATTCAGACGGCCCTGATTTAACGCTAGCCAGGGTCAGGAGGCGTTTGGCTGCAGGCACTGCCCACACTGCTCCCACGCTCTCCATCATCCAGCGCTGTGTGCCTTGATGAAAAACACACACACTCCCTGGCTTTCCTAACGGCTAACACTCGGTGACGTTTGTCGCAGAGACATGCGTGACTGGGAACCAAAGAGCTGGTGCTCATCCCCCCCGTCCCTCTCTCTCTCCCTTCTCTCTCTCTCCTCATCCCCCCGTCTCTCTCTCTCCCTATCCCCCCCGTCTCTCTCTCCCCCTCCGGCAGCAGAGATTGAGTGGCTGGGCTTGGCAGGGCAGCGCCACAGTGTTTCTCACGCAGCGCTAGTTGTTCCCTCAGGGCCTCGTGATACCAGTGGTATGGCAGACACACTGCTAGGGGAAACCAGAGGATCCCGTGGCAGAGTAGCGCTATAGGGTGTGTGTGTGTGTGTGTGTGTAAGAGAGTAGAGGTCAAGGTTATTGCCAGCAAAGTGGTGTTGTCTGTTGCTGTGTGCAGTGGTTTAGGCTGACAGCTTCCCACCCATGTTGAGACTCATTTCTGAGAGCTGTCTGTATTTCCATGATTTATGCACTTACATCCTTCTCTTTAAACCCCGCCTCCCGTCTTTAGATCTCGATAATTAACGCCGAATCAAAGCTCGCCTCCCCCCCTTGTTGCCAAGCAGAGATTAGCAGTCCATATATGCTACATATTGCCTCCCTAATTGACACGTTTATACTCCACTCTCATGCCCAAGCCTCTGCTTAAGGGGGAACGCACCATTTGCTGTGGAATTAGACTCTCAAATGTTGACCTTTTTTAGCAGCCGCGCTGCGGGTCCCCAGAGAACTGCCGTAGATCAGAGAGAAGCCTCATGCTGGAGGACGGATACCCCTCAGCCCCTGCCATGGTGCACACACACACACACACACACACACACACACACACACACACACACCTGCACTCACCTGAAAAAACACTCACACATCTAAAGCTATACATGCTTCGACACGTGATACGATGTTATCCGGCACTTGATGGGAAGCCAAACAGCTAGCATTCCCCTCCACGCTGGGAAGAAAGAAAGCAGAGAGGGACGGAAACCGAAAAAGAGAAGGGCAGGAAGGGAGGGGGGAATGGCATTTGGAAGGCTGAGGGTTGGGTGCTGCCAAAGCTGAGACCACCCCCCCTCCGGTCTTGCAGGGGGTGTGGGGCGGTGACCCCGCTGGTGCAGCCCGGGTCCTGGCGAGCCCGCGCTCCCCAAATGTCAGCTCCAAATCTTCTAAAGGTTTAGTGCGCTTGAAGTGCCGAGCCAGAAACTCCCCCCCCCCTCGACCCACACCCTCACGACTGGGTGGGACCGCCAACTCAGCCGCTGGCATGCCAGCACGGAGCTGGTGCCCAGTGAACCCCGATGGCAGAGGGCTGGCTTGACGTTCTTTAGTGGAGAGGAATGACCCCGCCAAGGCACCCTGCTGTGGGGTTGCCGTGACGACCAGACTCTGCTCTCCGCTGTTTTAAAACTTTAGCGTGTTATGATTTTGAGGGGGATTAAATTAACATGGAACACACCCGCCAGGGCTCGCCAGAGCAGATCTTCGCGTGTTTGGACAAAAAAATAAATGGTGGAAAAAACGTGCAAGGGGAAAGGGCAGTACCTTAAAGCTGTGGAGAAAGAGCAGCAAGGTGGACTGTTTAGTTTTCTTGGCATATTGCTGGAGCCATGGAAACAATTGGCTTCTAAGCCTGCCAAGAGAATGGCTTCCAACTCACAACTGAGAAGGTATCTGTTCTGATGACAATGGCTTTCAGTAACTCCACTGTGATGCTATGTACGCAGGAGAACAGCTTGTAAAAGGCTTGTTTTAAACCCCTGCTCTGTCTCGGTCTCTGTCTCTGGCCCTGTGAGAATCCGGTGGCTTCTTACACATGGATGTCACTGTGGCTCTGGTGTGTGTGCATTTAAAATGTCACACGGTGCACATGCATGCACACGGTCTCACAGGACTTCTTCACTAGGCTTTCTGCATTTGACCATGGTCCTGCTGCCTCTCTCTGTCTCGTCCTCCGTTTCATCCACCATGCTGCTTCTAGGTACTAGGACCAGGCCCAGGCTGCACATCCTGGTCCGTCCAGCCACGCTCAGCCCACACCACTCAGAATACAGTCCCGAAATAAACATTGACGCTAGCCAGAGGCCATACAATGTTTTTTTTTCAACCAGCAAGCTTCACTATTTTGTCACTATAAGTGTACAGGAAGAGGACTTGAGTGACTCTTGAAAAAGAGACTGTGTGGGCAGACTTGAAAATGCCCTTCCTGTGGCTGCTGTGGGTGAGAGTGTGTCAGCGGGAGAAGGGTGTTAAGGGCTCCCACAGAGGGGATGAGGTCGATGAGGGGTTAGGCAGTTGTTTGTCACCAAAGCAAGCGGAGGGGAAAACAACTGGGTCTGTCCGTTAGCACATTGCGGTTCTCAGTGAGGACCCAGGGGAACTCCCAGCAGCACCCAGGCCCAGCCACTCTGTCTGTCCCCCAGGAAGCCAGGCAGCAGGAGTGGGGGTCCTCTGCTCTCCCTCTGTTGTTCCTGTCCTCTCAATGAAGGGAAGCCTCTGAGCTGTGCTAAATGACTAGTGATTACAAAAGGATGTCTCCCTCCCTCCTCCCTCCCCCCTCCGAGATGATTAGATGACGGAGGTTGTCACAGCCACCGCTCCCCCAGACCGGAACAATACCTCATTAGCCATTCTCTACGACCCCCCCACCCCCACTCCCCACCCTCAATCTAGTCCTGCTGAGTCAGCAGCCAATGGGCTTGGCTCCGTCATTGTCTGAGCGCTAACGCTCTCCTGGAGCAGCCTGTTTAGGTCAGTGATGCTGCTCCATTATCTGAAGAGCCATAGTGAAAGGGAGCGGTCGGCCCCACCTCTCCATGTCCTCGTTGCTTTGAAGCAATACGCTCACGAGTGGGAAGCCATTGAGAGACGAGCGCCGCTCAAGACCTAAGGGAGACGACACCGCTGCCGCGCGCCTGCCGCGGTAAAAGTGTGCAAGGTTGCGTGGGAGAGGGTAATCCAATGCTGCCGCAAAAACAGCCTGGAGTCGATGCAGAGTCCATCAGTTACCGTGTCACACAGACAAGGGAGGATGTCTGTTCCTTTATCCCCGCTGTTGATCGACACGCGTTGGCGCTCCCCTCCCTCGCCGGAGCGTACACAGATTAAAGTCTTTATCATGCACTCATAATCCTGCCTCCTCTTATCGCCGCTGTCGTCGAAATATTAAGAATAATCCCCCCCCCGAGCGCGTGACGCAGGGAACACAATAGCCTTTCAAACGTCCATTAAGGAACTCCCCTCTGTGTGTGCCTGGCCCTGCTCAGTGGAGGGGGACCACTGGTACCGGGGCCTCCCACCCTCCCTTTACAGAAGGGGCCCTTTTGTCTGGCCCCTAGTCTATTTGACCTCCAGTCTGTGAATGGAGGAGAAACATAATAGGAGGAGTTAAGTGAGAATGGGCAGCTAGGAGCAGGGGGTCACCGCTCGTTGCCCAGGAGGGCCCTGGAGACCTCCCGACCTGACCCGCGGCAGGGGAAGACGAGCTGCCCACACTATTGAAAGGGCCCTGTGAGGAGGGGGAGGAGGGAGGAGGGGAGAGGGGGCTGCTGACCCAGGCCGTAGAGCCCCACCATAGCCCCCAGAGCTCCCCTCCCCCACCTCCTGTTCCTCCCCTCCTCTCTCTGGGAGCTTGTCAGCTCTTTGTTGCCATTAGGGGAGGCCTTTGATGGGGGGGGTGGGAGGTGGGAGGGCAAGGGGTGGCGGAGCGCAAGGGAAGAGGAGGAGGAGGCAGCGGAGGTAGCCTTTGTTACCCTGTAAGGCTGGTGTGAGGGAGATGACAAGGTGCCTGTGAGAGACGGCTGGGGCAGCTGGTTAGAGCTCTGTCGCTCCCTCTTTCCCTCATCCACTCTCTGTTCTCCTGACTGGCCTTTTCCCACTCTCTTCTCATCTCCATCTGTCCATCAAGCGGTTTTCTCTCATTATCTTGCCATACATGTTCCGTCACAGATCTCTCCGGTCTGCCTTCCAGCCGGGGCCGGATGGGAGTCTTTAAGGACGGAGACAGAGATTTAATACCCACTGAAAGCCTGTTTTCCTCACCTGCTAAAATCCCAGGCTTTTCATCATCTAAAAAAAAGAAGAAGAAAAAAAAGAAAAGGAATTAAGGACACCACTTGACTCCTGAATACGCCCACACACTCTTACACACACAGAGCCCCTTATAAAGGCCTGAAGAGGCGCTAGCAGTCAGCCTTGAAGAGAGGAAGGTGGGGAGTGGCGTGGCTGCCTCTCTCCATAACCCTATCAGGAGATCTGGCTCTGCTTGAGTAAGAAGTAGGGCGAGCAGAGCGGCTGTCTGCGTCGGGGCTTGTCAGCCTACGCAGGAGCTCTGCTGCTCTTGGCAAGCGCTGCCCGCCCAACAAGCATGCAAAGCTGGCCCGCGGAGAGCCCCACGCCGCAAGAATGAAAAACAGCCCAGCTCTCTCTCCCTCTCTCTCTCATTCCCCCCCCTCCCTCTCTCTCTAGCTTTCTGGCTTTCACTCGGCCTCCCCACAATGAGCCATTCTCCGTCAGAACCCCAGCATTTCCAGCAGGCCTCTGAAACCCCTGGCCTGCTGGGAGAGAGGAAAACACAGCTGTGGCCCTGGGGCCTCACACCGCCCCACACTCACTCTATTGTTCCCCCTGTTCTGGGGGGCTAATGCCTGAGGTTGTGTGTAATGGCTGAGACAGAGAAAGCCCCCCTTCTCCTTCAGTGTTTGTCTGAGAGATGCCTGCTGCTGTAGCCGGCCCGACTTGGTGGGGTCTCGTCCCTGTTATGACCCTCATTGTCTGAGTGTGCCCTGCCCCTGCCAGCCCCCCTATAATCTCCTGGAATAGACTCCCAATCTGTGGAACAACAGCCCTTCAGACAGGGCTGATCCCCTCGTGCCCTCGCTGGACTTCTGTCTGCTCTGAGCCCAGAGAGAAAAGCCACGGTGCTGCTGAGGTTCTCCAAGCTGCAGCACATCTCTGGTGTACGGCGTTCAGGAGGATGGAGCCAGAGCCCAGTGCACTGCTCCCTGAGCTTATAAAACGTCAATTAGCCCGCCAGCCACTGTCAGACAGGTTGCTTTAATGCGCCCCGACTTCAGTCTCCTCCAAAGACTTTTGGCTGGACACGCAGGTCAGTTAGAGGCAAGGACATTTTGAGCTCCCTCCAGGCTCTGTCCAATCCCCACCTGGTGAAACTGGCTAAGGATGGAGCCAATCGTGTGGACCTTCATTCATGGACTTGTTTACATACTTTGATGCACGCGTTTGCTTTTATTGGGATTTGGTTTAATGGACGTGGTATTTCGGATCTTGTTCCCTGGTCCAAGAACTTGTGGGATTTTTGGTCAACGTGAGTGATTTTTAACAGGCTTCTAAAAGGGCAAAAGTCCGTTTTTATTTTAAAGTTTTGGCCAAAATCCTTTACGAGACTCTCGGTGTCAAAGACTCGGTGTTGCATGCTGTTTAAAACAACACTGCAGACTGGAGCAAATGACATGGCCTTGGCAAGAGGGGGCTAGCTAGTTTCCCCATGCCCCTCTCCCAGCCAATGGACCTGGCCTCCATTTCAGCAGGGAACACTAACCTCTCCTTCAGCTGATCTCATACTAAAATGTTAGCAGATGGAAGAATGATTCCCAAGTCCTTCCAGCGCAGCCTCTCAGACCCAGATGTAACTCAAACCCCATTGTTTGGTTGGAATGTTGTGTCTAGCTCAATGAGTTTGTGTCATTGTTTTGCTGGGAACTGTTGACCTCCCAGATAGCATTTGGCTGTTTTGACAGAACAATGCACAGCCCTGAATATTTGGACGGTGTCTTTGTTTAGAACTCTTGAGCTTAAACGCAGGCAACCACTCCTGCTTTCCTTGAAACGGGCCATTTTTTTTTCAGTTGGCTTGTCTAGTGCTACGCTATTTCTATTCCACTGTCCTTAGACACATAATCATTGTGACAGATATTTATGGGAAAAACCGACAGAGGCAAAACGGTCGACTGAGTTCAGGTCCATTAGGAAAGCCAGTGTCTCTGGAAGGCAGACGGTGTGCTGGGAGGGAGAGGGTCCATTCCAATGGCACCAGCCGCCCCCTAGTGTTCAAACTGAGTCTGCCACCAGACGTGGTGGAGAAAAAGCTCTTGACAGTCTCCCCGTCCTCCCTCTCCTGCACACTCGGCTAGCCGCTATCAACGCCTTCTCCAGCCAACAGCAAGCTGCTCAGAGATGAATGAAGGGGGACAGACCAAGGTTCTTTGTGAGCAGTGAGCTCTTATTTTTCACATTTCTTTTTATCACACCTCAGCTATTTCAGCCAGACTCCAAAGATTCAAGCTCTCCAGTGTGGTGCCGCTGCAGTCCACAGCAGCAATGTCACACGGAGGACACCCCGCCCCCGCCCACCCTATCTTTCTTTTCCTCCCTCTCTCTTTCCCCTCCCTCTCTCCATCGCTCTTCTTCCTGCCGCCTCTCTCAGCTGCATACAAATGGCAGCCTGTGCACCTTGCTGCTCCGCGGGTCCTGGTGATCCGGTAGCTGCTGTGTCTTACTTAGTGTAGTAAACATACAGACTCTGCTCTACAAAGATGTGTTGACAGTGCTGGTTGAGTGTCAATCGCTGACAATGAAGGTCTCTTCCTCCTCCTCAGGCATGCTGGTGGTGAACGTGACCTGGAGGAACAAGACCTACGTGGGCACCCTCCTGGACTGCACCCGGCACGACTGGGCCCCGCCAAGGTAGACACACACACACACGCGCGCACACACACACACACACTGTTCACCCAAATCGACCAACGCTATGCAGCCGTCAGACACTTGAACACAGAGACAGGTTCTAGGTAAACATTTGCGAGCTCATCCTCCTTCCTTTCAGCCGTCTGCCTTTGTGCCGTGGCGGCGTTCTAAATGAAATATCCTTTGATCATGTCTGCGCGCCTCCCTCACACAAGGGCTTTGGAATGGGAACACGGATGCAGAATTGATTTCTCTGCCCTCTGTGCCGCTTGCCTATCGATCCCGTGAGGAGCACTTCACAGACCTCTGGCTGGAACAAGTGCTGCTATGCTAATCTCCTCCCTCTGACTGCTAGGGTCCTGGGAGGGCTCGGTCACCAGCAGTGTGGCTTTGAGGATTGTGGCCATTCAGTCCACTAGATACGCCGTGCTTTTGGTGGGGGGGGGGGGGGGGGGTTGTGCTCTAAAAGAAATTGGTGTTTTTTTGGGGATTTTTATTTTTCATAAGTATGTGGTGGCAGACAGCAGACTCCTCAAAAACCACCCCCCC
>JAVQIZ010194349.1:0-12339 GCA_036023535.2 Galaxias brevipinnis | reverse complement strand
CTGTCCAGGGTGTACCCCGCCTCTCGCCCTGTGTCGGCTGGGATAGGCTCCAGCCCCCCCGCGACCCTGCATAGGATAAGCGGTATAGCTAATGGATGGATGGATGGATGGATGGTTTTCACTCAAAATACCTCCCACTAATGTAAAAATTGTCCAAGAAAAATAAAATGTTTTCTTAAAAGCAGGCATGTCACACCTATTGGAAAGAAATTCAGGAGTTCTTCTAAGCAGGGAAAACTCCCAAATGGTATTCCATGAGGCTGAAGTATTTCCTCAAGTAAAAGTAATAAATTGGGCAACAAATCATTGATTTTAAATGTCTGTATTTGGTAAACGCACATATAAACTACTGAACTGGGACTAGGACAAGTTAATTTGATCCAACTGCAACTTTGAGACTTGACGTTATGCTATATAAAGTTTACTCTATATATATTACTCTATATAAATAAATAGATCATTATAGTGGTATTGTTTATACGTAATTTTCATCCACTATGTAGAATTTCGTCAAAACTAACATCGTACATTTATACAACATTATTTCGATGAGAAAATGGATGGTTAATCAACATCAGAGATCAAAGTAGAACTAGAAAATGCATTTCAATGAGCAATTGCAGATGTGATGTGTCCAGTGATTGGACTGACCGCTACAGACCCCATTTGTTGACAGGGGTTTTTAAAATGTGTCTTAGGTGAGTGGCTCACCTACCCAGTTGTAAACATTTTGTGAATTATTGTACAGAGTTAGGCTTCTTGTGCGTTCTGTAAAGAACTATTAGTAGCCTATCGGTATTCAAAAGCACACCAATTCCTGACTGATCATTAGTTTTTTGTGATTAAGAATCAACCCTTAATTATTTTTTGTTTATTTATTGACACCTTCACTTTAAAGATTTATCAAGCCCTTTAATTAATAAAATTAACCTATGCCAATTTAGGCTGATCATCAATCTCTAAATTAACCCATTCCGCTTTCATTGCGTAACAATAGCCAACTCTTAGCGGAGAACATCACTGCGTTCCCATCGCGGGTTTTACAGAACGCTGAATGATCGGCGAATTTCATTACTGTCTAGATACATTTTTGAAATGGGGAAACAGAACCTATGCTTGTTGAGTCTTCATTGACACAACCAACTACTGTTATTTCTGTCGATAAATAATATTAAATTTGTGAGAGAGATTTAATTTTGAAAGTAGGAGAGCTCAGTTACTATATAAAACAGCGGAGAATGTTACATTCAGATTCCCTTTGCGAGTTTTATCTGTAGAACATTGTATTCTGGAAGTGTTGGCGAGTATATTTTTAGGTCCAATAATTGTAACCCAAGCTTTTGAGGAAAATTATATTTTCCAATAATGAATTAAATAAATGAATACATCTTATCCGGTGTAAGCAGTACGTAAAACTTCAAAACTCTGCAATCAGTAATAATCCAATAGTAGGACAAGAATTTCTGTGAATGTTTTGATTTTAATCTGGTCTGAATATAATTTGTAAGGTACATTCAAATTTCCTACCAAAAGTAAACTTTGAATGCACAGGGTAACCGTTAAAAACAGTTCATGTTGTACACTACCTGGTCATCGATGCACTTGAACTGCCAAGTCCAGCGGGTGTTATAAAGGAAAGGTCTGAGGTCAAAACGGTTGTCATCAGTGCCGTAGCTCTCTGCGTGGTAGGATGGTGTCACAGTGGTCATTTTGTGACGATTCACCGAGTACATCCTAAAGAAGTCTTTAACCTTTAACGCCACCTGGGAAGGTAAACGGAAGAGACAAAAATTTAAATCCAGGTAGAATATATGCATATAAAACATTAATTATGATTAATGTTTGAACAAAAACTTTCATGTAGATTACATTTGATTATTATTTGCAAAACCATAACGTTAAGGCAGACAATCTCGAAAATTGGTGTTACTACTCTCGATCAGTTTCCCTACCAAGAAAACAATTGCTGAAATGAATAGACAGGACCAGTCCAGAGTGCTTGCGTATGTGATACAGATTGCTTCTGAGGAAATGCAAGCCGACAGTATTCCACAGTGTAAGTTTTTTCCTCAAATCATTATAAATAATTATAGCTGTTAATGTGCCTTAACTACAATAATTTGTTGCCATATTGTTTATACGTAATTTTCATCCACTATGTAGAATTTCGTCAAAACTAACATCGTACATCGTACACATACAGGCTACCTTTGAGGAACAGATCTGGCAAACAGCAAATAGAAAGAGAGACAAATCTGTCTTACAGAGAACAGCAGATTTTATAATTTCAAAATCAGTTCTCTATGTTTTAGGCTACAAAACCATGGCTCGATTGTACTTTGTCTAGTTTTGTTTGTTTACCATTCTCTCATGATGTTTTGTTAGACGAAAGTAGCAATGTTTATTTCTTCGATGCAAATTAACAAAAAGCATAGTAGTGTATACATAAATACATTTTAAGGTAAACTAACTAACCAATATAATTCAATTCAGATAGAGCACACATTGAATGTGTACACAGAATGTATACAGGGAACAATAGAACTGATAGTACGATAAAAACAGATTTTCTTTCATGTAAATTTCAGCAAACAATTAGTTGAAAGTCCAGCTCCCATGTTATGAATTATCTTTAAAAGATCTTAAAAAATTGAACTGATTTGAAACTTCTTCTATTTCCTGTCTGATATATTTTCAAGGGCGAATATAGGAACAGATCACAATAAATTAGAGTAGTGCGACAATAACCATGTTCTTGTCAGTGCAAATAAAGGATTAGCCTATTCACATTCAGCAAGCTATTAAAACCTCACTCAGCCCACATTTTCTACTCTGTTGGGCTTCTCAAAAAGATTTAGCCTACTATTGTATTATTCAACTGTTATTTTACCAATTTTGTTTCACAGGATTAGTCAGTGGATCCATTAATGAGATTGGAAACCTAACGCCAAATAATTATTTTTAAATTATGTTTTAGCTTCAGATGCTCTTGACCTACATGTGCAGCCTGCACTGTTTATATTAACATAAACCTAAAAAAGACACTTGAACAGTTCAGAGGCAGTGGAAATAACGGAAGTTAGATAAAATACGGGATCTCATATATGATTATTGAAAAGAGATATTTGGGCTGTTGGAGAAATTAAAAAAACCAAGTTGGAACAAAAAAATAATAAGAGATCAACAAGCTAGATAGAAGGCTCTTAAAAAAGCCAGAAACAAGAAAGTGTCTAAAATAGAAAAGGTAGGCATTTGAGAATTCTAAGACAGTTTAAAGAAGTGGTTGTCAACACTGAGGAGAGCCGAGAACCTACGGAGAAACCGAAAGAAGAAAGAACAGGCAAGGAATTAATTCAAGTTTACTAAATCCTTGTTCAACAAAGCTTAAGGGTGGACCACTTTAAACAACTAAAAAGGAACTGAAGTCCCATCTAAAGGAACTCACACAGATGAGGAAATGTACAAGCCATTCACAGTTCCCGCAGATATTCCACCGATTGAGGTGTTTAAAATCAACCCCTTTGGAACAACGCAAATTAGCGATGGAAGGGATACTGTAAGTAAGCATGAGGAAGCAGTAAGGCCCAAACTGTCTCACAAGCCAAACAAGGGCAATGGATGAACTGGGAGAGCACAGAGGAACATCACCTGGAAGGACTGGTGGGGAATGGAATCTACAAGAATTAGCTTTATTGTTAGGCCTATGACGTATTCCCAACACCTAAAAATCTTAGCAAGTGTAGGTGAGGGACTAACATGCACCCTCTGTAGTGGGACAGCTAATCTTAAACACACAATGCCTGGGTTTAAGACTAGCCATACTCAAGGATGATATACCTCGCAGCACAATCAAGTACTAAAGTGCTTGGTAGCAGCAATAGAGCCTAGGCGCTCAATAGTCAATGCCCTGGCCATTGGAGCAGATGGCAATACACACCACATTTGCTTTGTCAGGGAGGGAGTTCCGAGAAGGAAGATATGTATGCCAAAACAAAGCTGAAGGCAGCTGAGAGGGGACATGATTGGAAAGTGCTAGCAGATGTCGGCCAGCAATTGAGAGTCCCATCAGAGATTGCAAAAAAAAACTTAAGACCAGACTTATTTCTCTGGTCCAGCACACAGCAAACTGTGTACTTTGTAGAGCTGACAGTCCTGTAGGAAGAAGCGATAGGCGAGGCATACGAAAGAAAGGAACTCTGCTGTAGTGAATTAGCAGTAGAGGCAGAACAGCAAGGATGGAGAACAAAGATGTGTCCAGTGGAAGTCGGATGCCATGGATTTGTGGCAATATCAACAACCAAACTACTAAAGAAGTTGGGGATCTGCGGCATATAATTGCGGCAGACCATAAAAGCTGTCAGATGTAGCAGAAATTAGTAGCCAGTGGCTGTGGCTGAGAAGGAGGGATCCAATATGGGCACAAAAGTAAAGACCATCATGTTGAAAAAACGAAAAAAGCGGTTTCATCTCAGGACAAAGGTGGATGTGGACACAGCTTGGGCATTTTTAAAGATGATTTTACACAAATCATAAATACACATACCCCTCTCAGGAGCTACAGATTAAAAAGGTGTGATAACCCCTGTTTTTCCTCTGAGCTATTAGATACTCTTCATGAGTGTAACTTGGCTTGGGCTAAAGCAAGGTTCTGCCACTGATTGACTTGTTTTCAGACAGCTAAATCAGAATATTACTTGTCTGTAACCACAGAAAATCTAAATGATCCTAAGAAATAAAAAAATAAAAAAGTAAAATCACTTTCTGTGAGCAAAAACACTCAAGCTCTACCTACCATTTTATGAAGGATACTGTTGTTGTCTATAACAAAATGGAGATACAGAATAGTTTTAAAAAGCATTTTATTTCTTCTGGCTCTCTGTTTGATTTTTCTGTGTCTATGAAACCCTGTTCTGATTCTCCAGTGTTTACTGGTAATTTCATACCTTTTACAGTGCATGAAGTTCATAAAGACCTACAAACTTTAGATCCTACAAAACCCTCAGGACCTGATCTTATTGATTCTTACTTTTTGAAATTGGCAGCTGATTTTGTAGCAGTGCCTCTTGCATGTCTTTGACCTTATATCGGAAAATGAGGAAATACCTAGGATATGGAAATCTGCTTTTGTTCTCTCTTTATTAAAAGGGGGTTACCCAGCAATTTAAAATAATTATAGGCCGATATTGAAATTATCAGTACTGGCTAAAATTCCTGAAACTCTGGTGAGTGATCCACTGAAACAGTTTTTATCTTCAAATGCTATTCTATCTACATCAGTCAGGCTTTAGAAAAAAAACATAGTACCATCACAGCTGCTCTGAAGCTGACAAATTACATTTCAATTGCACCTGACAAGATGCAACATTGTGGATCACTGTTTATTGATCTATCTAAAGCTTTCGACACGGTTGACCATGATGTTTTCAAATGTAGACTGTAACTCGGGGCTCTCAGAGTAAGCAATCGCTTGGTTCGCAAATTATCCGACAAATACAGTGGGCTCCATAATTATTGGCACCCCTGACTGGCAATGCACAAATAATACTATACTATACTATTATATTATTAACATTATAATTATTGAGATAAACTCGAAATACAAACACATGAGAAATAATGGAACCAACTAAAATCATTAAATTAGTTAATAAAAAATCTAATTCACCAAAATCATGGTTTCATAATTATTGGCACCCCTCATTTAGTACTTAGTGCAACCACCTCTGGCCAGGATAACAGCATTGAGTATTTTCCTGTAATGTTTGACAAGGTTAAGGAACATATCTTAAGGATTTTGTACCATTCCTCAATGCATACCCTTTCCAGATCTGTCACATTCTTGGGTTTGCGCTTAGTAAATGCCATCTTCTAACTAAGCCCACTGGTTTTTAATTGGATTGAGGTCCGGCGACTGAGATGGCTATTGCAGAACAGTGATTTTGTAGTCACAGATCCATTTCTGTGTGGATCTTGAGGTATGTCTTGGGTTGTTGTCTTGTTGGAAAGTCCGCCTACGGTCAAGTCTCAGCTTTCTGGCAGAGGCAACCAGATTGTCAGCCAAAATTGCCTGACGGTGGAATTCATTATGCCATCGATCTTAACCAGTGCCCCTGGACCTCTGGAATAAAAACAGCCCCAAAACATCACTGACCCACCAAACATATTTCATGGTGGGTATGAGGTGCCTCTCCTTGTATGCATCTCTGTTTCCACGCCGAACATGCCGATGCTGTATGTGATCAAAACGTTTAATTTTGGTCTCATCTGACCAGAGTACCTTCTTCCAGTCATAATTGAAATGACATCTGGCAAACTCTAAACGCTTTCTTTAGTGTCTAGGGGTCAGAATAGGGTTTCTCCTGGCAACCCTTCCAAACAGCCTGCGGTTGTGGAGGTGGCGTCTGATGGTGCTTTTTGAATCCTGGTGACCCCAAGACGCCGCCAAGACCTGCAATTCTTTCACAGTGATCCGTAGTTTTTTTTTTTTTTTTGCTTCTCTCGCCATCCTCCTCCCTATCGTGGGATGCAAAATGCATATGCGTCCTCTACCCCTGAGGTTTTCAACTCTACCATATCTTTAGAATTTTTTAATAATTGCCCTGACAGTGCTGTGGTATATTCAATCGTTTGTAAATCTTCTTGTAGCCATTACCAGAGTTATGAAGGTCTACAACCATCTGTCTCTTGAACTGCCAGTTCTTTTATTTTCTTCATGGTGTTGGATTACAAAGGGATATTGCATGGGTGTTACCTAATTTTTATACCGTAGTGAAACAGAAAGTGATGTAATAGCTTAATATAGTTCCTTAAGGATTCAACACCACTTAAAATATATTTAATTCCTGGTTTAGGTTTGGCAGATGGTATTTACAATAATCTTTAAGGGTGCCAATAAATATAAAACCTTGATTTTGGTGAATTTAAATTTTCATTAAATAATCGTACGATTTCAGTTGGTTCCATTGAAACATTCAAAGTCCATTATTTCTCACAGGTTTGTATTTTGAGTTTATCTCTATAATAATATTCTATATTACATATATAATATATATATTATAATTATATAATGTTTATATTTATAACAATAATAAGCATTGTTTGTGCATTGCCAGTCAGGGGTGCCAATCCCAGTGCATAAACTATGGTGGTCTATTTTCAGATAGTGTCCATTCACAAGGGTGCACCTCAGGGTTCTGTATTAGGTCCACTTTTATTCACTATTTATAAAAATAATTTAGGTCAAAACATGGCAGATATATAATATACATTTTTATATGGATGATGCTGTTGTACTGCTTTGCATCAACAGTTGTGCAGGCCATTGAGTTCTTGCAAAATACTTTTATTGTTGTAGAAAATACCCTATTTCAGCTGAAACTCGTTTTTGATGCAGATAAGACCAAACTTATGTTGTTTACTAGCTCTAGGAATAGGCCACAAAATATCCCTTCTGTGGTCACTCTTGAAGGAGGTGAAATAAAGGTTGTTGACTATCATAAATATCTGGGTATTTTGATTGACGATTCCCTCACTTTTAAATTACAAGTTCAGTACCTGGATCTGCATGGAATAAGTTGCAAAATTATTTGAATCTAAAGGAACAAATCTCTTTATATGCTTTTAAATCTAAAATAAAAAAAAATAAAAGCGTTTCCTACTGATGTCAATATTTTTTATTTATATTTTGCTTTTAATGTTCCTGGTTATAAATTCAGTTTTTGATTATGCGTTCCATTTGCTTAATTTTTAGCTCTCAATGTTGTCTCGTTTTGTGTCATCTGTAACTGTGTTGTTTTTGTGTAAAATATTGTCTTTGAAGTGCTCATCTTGGAGTATGGCATACATCGTGTCTTGTGTGTTTTGAAAAAGTCTAACCTTAACCAACGTCTCGCATAAAGACACTGCTCAGACCAGTATTAAGTAATTTCAAGGATTATTCTGATTTAATTATTATGTGTTAGCACAATCTGTAAAAAAGTTAAATAGCAAAAATTGCATTTTAAACAAGGAGCTAGAAGTAGGCTATAAAAGACATGGATGTGCATTGTAACTCACTGGTTTCAAAACAACGTTTGTTTAACTGCATAAACTGTGTAAACAACAAGTTATAACCTACTGTAGGGATCTATGTAGCTGTGCGTTTAGTGCCTGTGCATTCTGTAGGTGTGCAGAAGTACCGCCATCTTCAAGCAACAAGCTAAATTGGGTCTATGGGGCAAAGCCAGTCCCATGTTGAATATTTCAAAGTACTGAAAATTTCAGTGTAAATTAAGTCGGAAAACACTATAGTTTTGTTCCATTAAAAAAAGTAGGCTGTTGGTAATTAGTCAACGGAACGTACAGAAATCTTTTGTTAGATTGCTGCTTTTTGTCATAACCTTTTCACACCGGGCCAATGATCTCATATTTTTTAGATGCTTTAGAAGGATTTTGTGTTTTATTTTGGATTTGTAACTCTGGAAAGAATGATTATTTGTAAAACACATATACACACATAAAACAAACTCCTACTGTATTGTTGCAACCTGTTGCACATGCGTGGTAAAACTATGTAAAGTTATTTACGCTTTTAATGTAAGGGAATGGAAAGAAAGAACAGTATAACAAAACTGAACCCATAAATAATAGGAACTTCAAAAATAAATGTATACTACTGATATACCTAGACCAGTAGCCTGAACTGAACTACAGACATTGTGTCTTTTTCGTTAAATTCTTTGCCCAGTGTAACAGATCATAGCTTTAAAACATACGTTATAATGCTATAGTATTATATATATATATATATATATATATATATATATATATATATATGCACTAATTAGTGTAAGTATCACATTAGTAATCAAAACACATTATCTTAAACTTGGCTGACTGACCAGTGCTGGGCATAAAGCCTCCCTCCAGGTGTGGATAAGTTTACAGAACATGCTATAGGGACCACACTTGGAGATCTTCCTCAAACGACCAATGACAGACAGCTCTGAATATGTCATCCCCATGTCCGCCTGTTGAGGAAAATGGTTATTAGAAATGTAATAAAACTCACATTTTTCAACATATTCTGTTTGTTCATCACGGGTAGATCCCAGGTGGTGAGAATGGGTAACATCACCTCCTCTGCTCTGACCCTGAACACAGAGCCCTTCAGGGCTGCGTACTTAGTCCCCTCCTGTACGCCCTGTTCAAGCATGGTTGTGTGGCCACATGCAGAAACCAACGCTATCCTGAAGTTTGCAGACGATACCACCATCCTGGGTCTCATCTCCAACAACGATGAGACCGCCTCCAGAGAAGAGGTCAGCGTCTTGTAACATGATGTCAGAACAACAACCTCTCTCTCAACATCTGCAAGACTAAGGAGATAATCATGGACTTCAGGAAGCGGCAGGGGGTGGGTCACACGCCCTTTCACATAAACGGAGCTGAAGTGAAGAGTCTCCTGCTTCAAGTTCCTCGGTGTGCTAAGCAACAATGACCTGCGATGTTGGTGGTTGAAAATGCTTTTTGGATGACGGCTTTATTATAGAAAAATTACATTGCCATTAACTAGCCATATGCCTGACATGGTTGCCTCTTGTTGCATTTTACACAATGTTTGTTAAATATTAATGCACCAATCCTAAACCAATGAGGTTTCTTGATGATAACCCAGACAAAGTAGCCAAAGGCAATTCGATTCAGGTGCGAAAGGGGTATAAGTTACTGCCGCAAGCTGCCTGCACCACCAACAGTCCTTCCCTCTACCTTGCAGTCTATCCTCAACAAGTTAGAGTTAGGGCCAAATCCACAAAGTAAAAGAAACCTGTGTTCTTGATTTTACCAAAATATGGCTTAGCAAATCCGGCCGTGACGAGGACCTGGCGTTTGGTTTGGGTTTGGTAGCCCATTCCTGGGCTGGACTGTCACCAACAATTAACAATGTTTTAATGACGCTTGTGATGACATTAATGAACAAGCTGACATGGTCTCAAAATACATTACATTCTGTGTCGACTTAGTCATCCCAACTAAAAAAAAGTGATTACTTATCCAAAAAACAAGCCTTGGGAAACAAAAGAGCTTACAGTTAAAAAAATAAATAAACAGACCTACAATACTGCCGATCCCCTGGAGATAAAAAGGTTATCTCCAGAGAAGTGCAAAATTAATTAAGGAATTAAATAAAGTATAGGGAAAATATAGAAATGCAACATAGTAGTGGTAAACTTAGAGCAGCTTGGCATGGGATCAAAACAATGGCCTACATTAATCAATGTGAGACCAAACAACCCATCAGTGTAAATGTGGTGGATTATTCTGATCTACAGAATGCTTTTAACAAATTTTTCTCTCGCTTTGAAAGGTCTTTAAGTTCTCAGAAAATAAATTTTAAGCTTAAAGGGTCTCTTGTACCTCACAATTATATTATGGTCTCTCAGGAATGTGTCACAGGCCTGTTAAAAAGTTGAAAATAAGAAAGGCTGCTGGTCCTGATGCCATCTGTGGGTGCACTTTGCACTTTTGTGCTGACCAGTTTAGTGAGGTCTTTACAAAACTGTTCCAGATATGTGCCAAAATGGGCCAGACAGCTTCAATCTGGAAAACATCCACTATAATATTGTCAGCAACAATAGCGCCCTACATTCCACCTCTGGCTTGCCTCTGAACCTAAGCAGGGTTGGGAAACCAATTGCTGCGGGAAGTGGTGTTGGTTGACCAGTAGGGGTCACCCTACCCGACCCAACCCTCTGATTTGTGGCAGAGCTATGCCACACAACAGTGACAAGGATGGGACATTAAATGGGTGTCCTAACTCTCTCTGTCACTACACATCTCATGGCACTTCTCGAAAAGACTAGGGGGGTGCAAACCCGGTCTCCTGGCTAAATTCCCACTCTGGTCCTATATCAATCCTGGCCACTTAATCATCGCTCAGCTCCCCATAAGCTTGTTAATTCCCTCTCCTGCCCCTTGTGGCTCTCAGTGGGTCATAAGGTGATGTGTGGTGAGCAAGTCTGGTGCAAAATGGCTGCCGTGGCATCACCCAAGTGAGTGCTACACATTGGAGACCAAACTGTGAGCCCTTAGACCCCTTGTAGTCTGCGTACCAAGCTGGTAAAGGTGTACCTCATGAGACCTAAATCTCTTGTAAGACTTTTATTTCTCTTCGGCTTTTAACAAGCCCCATATTTTGGTCGAGCAACATGCTTCTAACAGGTAAAATGCTACAGGTTTTGGTCAAGGTCTAAGATACGGACTCACCCCAGGGCTGTGTGTGGTCCTCCCTGCTTTTTATTATGTGTATAGATAGCAGCAGGACTCCTCAAGAGGGCAGCTTTTATGTGAAATTATCTGATGACACTGCCCTATTGTCTCTTCTACAGGGCTAGGTATCAGATCATGGTATCAGCCCTATCTGCTTTTGTCGAATGGTGTGATGATAAATTCCTTGACCTTAACGTATCAAAAACTAAATAATTAATTATGGGGTCATTACTGTAGCAAAACTATTTGCAAATGCGTGTGGAGAGTTGTGTATCTGTATCTCAATCCGTGCGTCATAATCAGGTTTGTAAGTATAAAAAAGATCCGTCTGTATTCAGATTTGCAAGTGTATTGAGAGTTGTATATGTGTAGACAAATCTATAGGGAAATGTTAATGAGGCATTATCATTATGTAGCTTATCAAGCAAAACACATTAAGGTAAAGCAAAACGTTAGCTTGTTTGCTAGCGGAGGCTAACGCTAAGGTTTTATGTTTATACTTTGATATCTCTAACATAGTTAGATAGCCATGTCTGTATTTGATATCTCATAATGCAGTCTCACAAGGGTAGTACTAGTCGTTTAGGTCGTTTCTGAGGTCTGCGGTCTCTCTCTGTCCCCTTCATAGGGTTCCCTGTTGCCCAGGAAACGAGTGCCAACATAACGTGACTGGAGTAGTAAACTGTCTTTTGTTTTGTATGAATGGATACATGATTGTTATTGAATATGTATAGACTTCCATCCATCCATCCATCCATTAGCTATACCGCTTATCCTTTGCAGGGTTGCGGGGGGGGCTGGGGCCTATCCCAGCTGACATAGGGCGAGAGGCGGGGTACACCCTGGACAGGTCACCAGTCTATCACAGGGCTGACACGTAGGGACAGACAACAACTCACACTCACATTCACATTCACACCTACGGGCAATTTAGAGTCACCAATTAACCTGCATGCTTTTGGACTGTGGGAGGAAACCGGAGTACCTGGAGGAAACCCACGCAAACACGGGGAGAACACGCAAACTCCACACAGAAAGGCCCTTGGGTCAGGTTGGGATTGAACCCAGGACCTTCTTGCTGTGAGGCAACAG
>JAVQIZ010194300.1:0-10024 GCA_036023535.2 Galaxias brevipinnis | reverse complement strand
AAATCACACACTTGACACCAGCAGGAGCACGTGGGTTAACCTGTTTGATGGTAGACATCAGCCTTTTCACATCTCAGGCAAAGCAGTTACGACACCGTGCACACGGTCCCCTCTATGGTCAATAGGAGGGCATTGAACCCTACCACTACCCCGTGAACAGGTAGCAGCAGTGCGCTGTGCACTTTGTACCACCTCGTTGTCTCCAGCAGAGACTGTTAACAGCCAATTAACACATTGAAAGGCTCATTAGTGAAATGCTACTCGGGAAAGGAGATATGGACATATAGGTTGTCACGGGTGAGGTAAGGAGAAACAGGGGGAGACAGGGATCTTGACAGGCTGCTAAAAGGGGGACATGGATTAAAGGGGTAAAAAGAGGAGGACGGATAGATGGAAGGGGGGATGAGACGGAGAGATGGGGAGTGAGAAGGTAAGGAGGGGGGAGGGGGAGCGTAAATAAAGGATGATGTCATTGTAGCAACCCAAACATTGGCTCGGTTTTCATTGAAGGGGAGAGGAGGAGGTGAGGAGGAGGAGGAGGAGGAGAGGAGGGGGCTGCAGTGTCCTTCTGTTTATGTGACTACCAGACAAACACCAACACGCACGCACGCACGCACTCTCTATTTCTCCCTTTCTTTTTTTTCACGCATGCACACATGCAACACATATTATGCTAACTACTAGACACTCCCATGCAAACCATCTCTTTCTCTCTCTCTCTGTCTCTCTCTCTCTTTCTCTCTTTCTCTGTCTCTGTCTCTCTTTCTGTCTCTCTCTCTCTGTCTGTCTCTTTCTCTCTCTCTCTCTTGCTCTCTCTTAGTGCACTGCTTTCTCTTACACACACACACTTAATTTAAAACGGCTGAGAGGCGCTAGAATTATAGAGAGAGCGCAGGAGAGAAAGAGAGAGAGATTTAAGTAACCTAGTTTCGAACAGCAACATGACTTAACAGAAACACAAATCCAATGAGGTTTTTACATGATGCCTATCACAGCCACATCTAAAGTGTTGATTACATATTACGTAAAGAGAGAGACAGAGCGAGAGAGTGAGAGAGAGAGTTGGGATAGAAACTAAATACTATGTTTGTGTGTGTTTGCAATGGCATGTGTGTCCAGTATCTGTGTCTGTTTGTGTGTACAAAGTTAGTTTGTGGTCTGTATTGGAAGGTAAACAGGGAGGCAGACATACAATGCCACAGTGACATAAGGTTGATAGCTTTGGTGTAATGATAGTGTCATGCTGTATTTGCTCTCTCTCTCTCTCTCTCTCTCTCTCTCTTTAGTTGCACGCCCACTATGACCTTTCTCCTCTCTGGTTACAGTCTCCAACACTACCTCTGCACTCTGCTGGGCCAACATTGATGATGTAGCCGGGAACACAACACCTACAAGCTGACATCATCACAAGTGGCATCCAACAGGTGGATGAGGACATATTCGTTGTCCTGGTGACGGGTAAATCCCCTGCTTCTTTTACCATATTGGGCTTAAACTCCATCTCACCATACACAGTCAGCTATACGGTTTCCATCTACTCTCATCCCACATGACAGCCTAGTACACATAAGTAAGAAAAAAATATTTAAATGTCAATAAATATTAGATGGGATAGAGCATATTTGACAGCCAACCTGTGCCCTCAGTCCCAGACGACCTTTCCCGCCTTGGCAGAGGGAGGGAATTCGCCCGGACATGTACCTGTTTTGGGATTCCCCTTCACACACGAGAGGGCGTGGCCCATCTGCTGCCGATGTGGGGTCTCAAGCTGTCTTCAATTGCACCGCAAAAGAGTCCAGCTCTCTCTGCCTGCGCCCCTGCCCCCACGATCCCGGAGTTTATCAGCGGAGAGAAGGGAACAAAGGTTGCGGTGTCATGCGGTTCATCTGTAGGCAAAGACCGGAGGGGATTTCCAGAGCAATTTGTTATGCTAATCAATGTAATGCAATTCCCCTTACATCATGAGTAAAGTGTTACTTGGCCAATTATTTTGGTTATAGCAATACCTAATAAATGTAAACAGCACCAATTAATTTTAAACTGTATAATGTTTTTCTTTTACAGCAATAATTTGCACACACAAAATAAGAGAAAATTAACAAACTACCCTTCCAAAAAACGTGTAATTTTTTTGTCTTTGCAGACTTTGCGCCATCTTTTAAATCACACAAATAATCCTAAAATAGAATGACACCAATTGCGGATTATGCGATTTCTCATAACTGGATGATGGATCTCAGTTTTAGAGTTTATCAAAGCACGTTCTAATCCCGGATTATGTCCTATGTTTTGGTTTTGAAAATAGATCCCATTCATGAAACTGCTGTCATTAAATGTATTTATTTACAGAACAGTGAAAGGATGCCGAAGCTACTTTTTTGGGTATAATTAAGGTCTGATTGCGTCATTACCATCGTACAAAGACAGACTACTGTGAAATGTATGATTTTTCATTCAAATATTAATCCACAATACAACTTTTAAACACTGTCAAAGCCTACTCGAAAGAAATTATGATAAAAAACAAGTATCTGAGCACTTTATTATGTATGCACAGATTTGTTTTGGTTTGCAATATGGAGTCCTGACAGGCCTAGCAAAGATCTGTAAACTTGGTTTGTTGCCAGTATACACAGTATAGTATACTTATTCTGCATTATGCAGACCACCTTTGCCATTGCAATCCCCAAAGATGTAGTTAGTTTCTGCAAGAGACAATGGGCCTACAGAAGATATGCATTAACTTTGTTACGTTTACGTCTCAGTTTCTAGGCCTACTGTTGTAACTAAATCCGAATAATTTGAAAACAATGTGTTGCATTATATCCTAAACAAGCAATATTTTTATTCGAGGATGATGGGAATAATGATGATTACGATGATGACGATGCAAGGATGATCAAAAGGGGGATTCATATTATTGCTGTTGAAATTGTTGTAACGTTGACGATAATAATGGGGAAGTATAGATTGGTATAAGTGTGTATTGTGCATCCAATGAGTGTGCGATAATAAGTGGTCTAATTCTCACAAAGTGAGCTGACTAAGCAACGATAGCAACGTGTCAAGTCAAACACTGGGCCATTGTTTACCATGTGCAGCTGCAACAGATGTGTCAAACACACAGGGAAAGAGGAAAGGGGGGCATGGGTGGTCCTAAACGGTGTTTTGTTAGTTCCTGTTAAGTCTTGCTATTTCAGGACACTTTCTGGCGGGGGAGGGCGAAAAGGTATTTCGTTGTTTCATGTCAAGTCTTGCCATATCGGAAAACGTTCTGTGTCCGGTTTGAGCGCAGCGAACAGCACGAGCATCTTGAGCTGGGGGCTGCGAGCATGTCCGCACTTGTTGTGAAGAGGAATCGAGGGCGTGGCGTACGTCAATAGCGGGAGAGAAAGGCGAAGGACCACTACTAGAGAATCATACCGAGTTATCGACATTTGAGGGACATAAGCTCCGTGACAACTTGTTGGCTAAACGTCGATTTATCTGTGGATTAAACCATTCTTTTAAACGATATAATTAGATTTGAGATAATAAATTCGCACCGGAAAACGTGGAATGACACATTTTCTAAAGAGGACTTTCCTCCGCATCTTCATCAAAATCCAAGCAAGCTGCCGCGAGTCAAATCAGAGGATAGTAGAGAGGATTTCGTCTGATGTCAACAACCCATACTCACTGCCTAAACTAAGGATAAATACGTATTCACGACGGACCTCCAGATAAATCAAGTAAGTTAGCAAATTACTAAATTACTTAGCCTATATCATTGCAGAACTTAAGTTGTGACAGCAGCGAATCTGACAGCTGCAGGACTGTCGAGCTAGCCTTAAATTCGAAATTGCATCATGTGTGAACAGTTAAGATATGATACATTTTGGCTCCCCCAACTGATTTTTAGCGGCAAACATGTTTCTTTTTGAATGTTAGTCTACGATTTTAAGATTAGTTTACGATTTTTTGCAATTTTTTGCATTCTACACATTGATTTCTTTCTTGCTTTCCAACATTGTTGCGCTGATCGTTAGTTAAGATTTAATTTGTTTTCAGAAGAGCTTTTTTAAAGATCAAAGGTGGGGGGGCGCTTATCCCAGAAAAAAACACGTTTGCTAGCTGATGTTAGCCATGCTTTCTAAGAAGCAACATACATAGTCAGTTCACCAAGTTTGAACGTGCTGTGCGACTGACTTGTACGTGGGCCGTAAATTCATCAACCTCAAATAATTTTTTCAAGATTACATGTTTGTCCTATTCTTTTAATTCCACGTGATTGTTAGGGTTCTACTTTATGTTTTTCACACTTTGTCGCTACATTAAAGCAATTTCTCAAGCGACTAATGGATTGCGATGCATGAAACAATACAGATTGCACCGTTGAAATTTGTCCCTCATTGCCGAACATTAATTAGCTTAACCTTGATTCTTCTGTTACATAAATTCGGGTAGTAGTAGAACTTGACATGTTGACACGCGCCACATGTGTTACCAGTTTGTTATTATGTTACTATCGAGTGACAGGCTTGGCGCGTGCTGCACCGCTCTGGGTGTGTGAAGGCCCGCTATGTGTATCTGGGCCTGCCCAGACACGCACGGGTTTGTTTACCAACATCATCGCTGTCTATCTCTCTTGGTGTGTGGCTGCCGCCTAGCGGTTGCCAGAAAAATTAGGTTGGTAGGTCAAACGGTCAGATATTGGGTGAAAAACAGCACTGACCAATTAAAACATTTTCAGAAAAAGGCATGGTTTTTCGAAAATTTCACTGATCTACCGAGCCTCCTGATTCTATGTGGAGTAAAAGTAATAATTTGTTGTTTAAATCTAAATGTTGCAATTATGCACCTTTTTTTTTTACTTCCCACACACTCATGCAAACCAATAACCAGTTACCTTCTATTTGTGTGTGTGTGTGTGTGTGTGTGTGTGTGTGTGTGTGTGTGTGTGTGTGTGCGGTCAGACTGCCTCGAGTATGGCTCGTGCTGAGACCATGGAGACAGGAGGAGGAGGAGGAGGTGGAGGAGGCGACTACCATGCCCCTCTGCCTCGCCACCACACCTGTGGTATGGAAATGCCACGCCCGATGCAGTCCTGGCCCATCCAGACGGCCACCACCACCATCCTCCACCTCCAGCCTCAGCCCTTGCAGGATGTGCAGCTGCCCAGCACTAGTGCCCTTACGGTGGACGTGGAGTTCCAGGTGGGGCCCCGAGCCCAGCCTACACCCAGGCCAAGACTCAGCTCGCTGGTAGAGGACGGGGCTGAAGAACAGGGTGGAGAAGGAGAGAACACCCCCAGTGCCTGTGCTACTGAAGGCAGTCCCAGGAGAGAGAGAACAGGTAGGACTCTCTTTTCTTTTTCTGATATCATTTTCTATTGACGTCCGCCTCAAGTTTGGTGGAGTCTTAAGAGTTGTGCTTTTTTGTCGATATATATACGTGCATGGAAAAGTGTAATGATTCTGGCATTGGGATGATAGTGAAGAGAGAGTGGAGAGTAGGTTTGCATAGAGATGGTGATTGCTGATTTTGTAATAGGAAAGTTCCATCTCCAGTGGATACAGGGGTAATGGAATCTGTGAGGTCTTTAAAAGGATAACTATGTTTGATGAAACAGGAGTGCGCGCACACACACACACACACACACACACACACACACACACACACACACAAGCATTTATGTGATAGTTTTACAGAGGCTCATTGATGCTGTTACCTCTGCGTTAAGTTCCTCTCATGTAGATTTTCCACTCAAGTCTGACTTGACTTTGTGCATGGAAATGGGTACCTTGGTGCTATTAGGCAATGCAAATCAAACAGACCTAAACTCTTACGCAAGTAGCCTGTCACCAATAGTGGCTTGACTCACCTGAATTGTCTTTTAAGGTCTTTAGCGCACACACAAAAAATCACACCTCTCCAAGCAGGGCATTCACTGCAGAGATTTGACCGACACTAACCTTCTTTGATGTAACTACATGGCTAAATGCCATGAGTTAAAATTGGGACTGTGTTGAGATTGGCAGTTTGGAGATATGACTCAACCAACAGCAAAATACTATCACACATCCTAGGCCATATAGAGTGTTGCCTGCTAGTTTGGCCCTTTTACGTTCTGCTGATTGAATTTGTAACTCATAGTTGAAACTATAGTTTGTGTGTGTGTGTGCGTGCGTGCGTGTGTGTTGGGCTATTTATATCAATGGCTATGTAGAAACAAACAGCCGACCTCCATAGCCAATGAGAATGGAGCTTTGCTCGGATGTCAGAGCCTATGGGATGAGGGTGGGGGAGGGTTCAGATGAGGTGTTGGAATATTAGAATCCAACACAGAAGGCTGAATGGCAGTTGATTAATAGTTAAAAAGAAAATGGGTAGGTAACATTGATCCTCAATCTTATACACTTTGTAGTTAATCAGACTTTAAAACTAGAACTAAAATGTGGTTTTATTTGTTCCTTCAGAACGGGGAGGGAGTTTGTATGTTTGATAGTGTGTACGTATGACTTTGACAGATCTGTTACAACCAGGGGTCAGTTTCGAGTATTGTGTGTTTTGATTGACTGATTGACAGAGTGCTGTGGCAATGTAAACAAAAAGTAGCCCGTGCCCCTCCTCCCTCCTCCTCCCCTCCTCCTCCTGCTCTCTTTGTCAGGGCATGTTGAGACTTGTCCCGGCTCTGTGGCCTCCTGTAGTGGCTGCCTGACTTCCTGACTTGCTCTTCTGTCTGCACACTTTACACACACGACACTCGCCAGGCCTGACCTGAACAGACAGACAAACAGACAGACAGGAAGGCAGGCAGGCAGGCAGGCAGATAGGCAGGCAGGCAGGTAGACAGACCGGCAGGCAGGTAGACAGAGATGCAGACAGGCAGACAGACAGACAGACAGGCAGGCAGGCAGACAGACAAGCTAATCACTGTAATGTTATTTTGTTCCCACACAGAAGCGGTGTCCTGTATTTGTGTGAATTAGCGAGTCACTCTTTCCCCTTCAACATCTCTCTTCCTCTATAAGCCTTTTCTTTTGATCTTTTGCTTTCTTTGCATGTACTTGATCCATTTCTTTCTTGACCCCCCCCCGCCGCCTCTTCTCTCTCTCTCTATCTCTCTTTCTCTTTTTCTCTCTCCATCTTTGGCGGCCCTCTGATGTCGGGCCTATCAACTGACAGTTTTTCTTCAAGCCCCGCCCTCATTTCACTGTCCAGCCTATCACAGCTTGCCCCCTGATCTGTCCACCAATGACACTGAGCCGTCTCTCTGAGTGCTGGCTTAGAGTTACCTTGGCAACAGGCCAGAGTTTTCTGTTTTCTTGCTCTCCTCCTCTAATTTTCCTTCCTTCTCTACCTATTCCCCCTCCCTCTCTCTCTCTTTCTCTCTTGCCCCCCCACCTCTCCCTCTCTCTCTCTCTCTCTTTCTCCCTTTCCGTCTAGTCACCTGCAAGGATCAGCATTAATCCCCTTAGCGACACAGAGGCTGTCGTTGCCAGGGGTGCCCGTCTCTGTGGCAACAGCAGGGTTGTGGTTGCTGTGTGCACCTATCTCCATGCCAACAACAACAGGGTTGCACAAGGATAATGCAGCCCTTCGCAGTGTGTTCAATGCAATGGTCTTACAAATGATTGTGCTTACCTATCCCTCACTCTTTGGTCCAGCATTTGTTTGCACGTGTAACTAATCGCGATAGGATTTTGATAGATACTATCAGATGATGGGATGTTGCTTCCTGTGACCCTAATGCACTCAGGTTAATCTCCCACCATGTGAACCTGCACAGACAGACAGGCAGACAGCACACGTGTCTGTCTGTCCTACGGTAAACACACAAACACCACAGCAGACTCATTAATCAGATTAAGAGATTAGCACCACAAACTTTGCAGAGAAGGAAGAGGAGACCATGCATTGCCTTTGGCCCAGTGAGTGGCTTGGATTGAAACAGTCTCATTGTATAGGGATATGAATCGGACTGGATTGTGTCTGGGAGACAATTGAAAAGGGGTGTCTTCGAGGGTTTGGGGAGGTGGGGGGGTACAGGGTGTTACTGTGCGTTGGGGCAGAGAAGGGGGAGGCATGTTTATGCATCTACACAATAAGCCTCTGTTGCTAAGCAAAGTGTGTTTGTGTGCTCGTGTGTGCGTGTGCGCTCTTGTGTGTGTGTGTGTGTGTGTGTGTGTGTGTGTGTGTGTGTGTGTGTGTGTGTGCGCGCGTGCGCACCTGTCTGTGTTTTTTTATTTAGTATGTGTGTTTTGGTGCTGTACAAGGAGCCTAGTTATGGTAAAACATTTCATAAACAGGTTTTTTTTTTTGCGATCACGTCTCATAAAAGGGTCTTGTTGTCCTGTGTTGCTTTCTCCTCTTCAGACTCAGAGAGAGAGGAAGAACAGCAGAGCTCCAGCCCCAGGGCCCCGCTTCCTGACCTGTTGCCCCAGAGAGAGCACTCGGGCTGGGCTTCGCCGCCACACAGGGCCCCCGGGGAGGAATCAGGCCTGGAGGGTGTGGAGATCAGGAGAATAGCCCACCAGCTCAGGACTATCGGAGATAACTTGAACGCCACACTACTCCAGAGAGCGGTAAGCAGCCTCCACTGTTCACTGTACACAAATTAACCTTCCTTTTTTTTTTTTTTTTTTTTTGTAGATTTGTCATGTTTTGATCACAAATACTCAAATCGGCCATTCTCCTTTGGTAGCCTAGTAAAATAGTGACCCAGGAAGATTAAGTTATTTAGCTAGATTTAAGATTTATTTCCTCAGAGCAACTTGCTATGTTTGATTCTCATCTCCAAACTACACCCTGCTACTCTGCTTTATGGAGAGAAGGCATACGTGTACCTGGTCGTTAGGCTTGCGGTAGACACACTCAAAGATTTATTATGTGTCTGTGTGTGACCCTGTGTGTGCGTGCGTGTGTGTGTGTGTGCGTGCGTGTGTGTGCGTGCGCGTGTGTGTGTGTATGTGAAGGGATCGATTTGAGGGTGTCAACAGTTTCAGCTGTGAATCATTGTTTGGACTGAGTGGAGCTCTCACTGAACTCACTGCCCTTCACCCCTCCTCTCCTGTGACGCTCCCTCCCTCCCTCCCTCTCCCTATCTCTTGGTTTTGGATTGCGTGAGGAGCTGTCTGCCTTTCACCCTTCCTCCTTCCTTCCCTTCCTCCCTCCCTTGCTTCCCTCTCTCTTTCGCTCATAAACAAAGTTGACGTCATTCACTCTAGCTCTCACTTACACATGGGACTGCTCCAACGTGCACACACGCACGCACGCACACACACACACACACACTCACGCACACACACACACACACACACACACACAAACAAACACAGACAGACACCTTTCTGAGAATGTAATATGCCCTTGCTGACATGTACTGTACAGCAGGTTGATGCCCCCGGTGAACTTTCTACTGAGAGATACAAACACACACACACACACACACACACACACACGTGCCGAGAAGTGCTTATTACCCCCAGGCCGTCTGAAAGGACAGTCAGGGAACGACAATGAGGCCGAGAGAGAGTGTGTGTGGGAGGAGAGTGTGAGGGGGGGGGGGGGCTGGGAGAGGTTAACCATAGGCATGTGATGTCCGTAGTACACACACACACGCTCTTTATCTCCTGAGTCTTGTGACCTCCCCTCCCCTGGTGTTTCTCTTCCTCCCTCTCTCCTCTTCTTTATACTGCTCTATCTCTCTCTCTCTCTTTCACTCTCTCTTTCACTCTCGCTCTCTTTCTCTCCTCTTTCTCTTGTTTCTCTATTTTCCCCTCTCTCTCTCCTTTTGTCACTCTCTCTATTGTTATCTCCACCCCTTCTCTCTCTCCCTCTCTCCCTCCTTCCTTCCCCGCCCTTTTCTCTCTCACTCTGTGTGTTATTTATAGAGACAGAGTAGGAGAGTTTCTGTCTGTTCTCCGTCCTCTGTGTTGACAGTGCTGTAGCACATTGTCTTTGTCTGTCTGGGGCTGTCTGGCTCCAACCGGTGTGGGCAAGCACACACACACACACACACATAGACACACACGCACACACA
>JAVQIZ010194298.1:0-12185 GCA_036023535.2 Galaxias brevipinnis | reverse complement strand
TACTGTGGACAGAACACACACTCACACTCACACTCACACTCACACTCACACTCACACTCACACTCACACTCACACTCACACTCACACTCACACTCACACTCACACTCACACTCACACTCACACACACACGGGGTGTAGTACAGCTCAATACAGTTCTCCTGGCAACTTTCTAAATATTTTCCCCTCAGTTTTCATGATGTCTGACAAGGCCACACTCAAACTTCAGTTTTTTACTACCATCCATTTTGCTTCAACATGGAACAGGACAAGAATAGAATTGTGGAGAGTAATTGAAGAGCTTTATCGGGTGGGCAGTAAACGGTTATAATTTAAGGCAGAACTGAGTAAAAGAGAGGAGGAAAACAAATTCATCCCCTCATCAATAAATATCTGGATTTGATCATTTCTCATCAGTGGAAGAACATTTACTCAAGTAGGAATATGCATGGAATAAATATCTGACAAGCTAGATGAAGACAAACAGGCAGGCAGATCCCTGGTTTTGCTCCCGCTCCAGCTGAATAGCGATGCCCATGCTCACAGGTTCACTGGCTGCTCAACAGACGCGGAAATATTACTGACATTCCCGTTAATATATTCACCACACTGGATTTAATAGCTGCCTCAAATGAACTGTGTAAATGCTGCAGGATGTGTGTGTGTGTGTGTAAACCTCTGCATGCACACCATTTGGAAAGTTTTTAAGCTGTGCAACTACCAAACCTCAGCAGATTTACACAATCAAGCACAAACTTGTAATACAGCAACATAAAGCATATATACATCCACTCTAATGCTACACCTCCATTTATGCGCATGTACATTAGAGCTGCACGCACGCTTGAAAAGCGTCTGTACACATGTATGTTGGCTCTTGGAGAACATGGTCTCCATTACAGACAATGACTAAGGGAACACATGGGTCAAGCATCTGTTTCAGACAAGAGTTCAGGAGTCTTTGAAACAGGCCTAGCATTGGGAGGGATTGGATGGGGTGGGGTGGGGTGGGGGGTGGGGTCTGATGGAAAATGATGAGCGACTCCACAAGGGTAAACCACAAACGTGAGGACCAACAATTGACAACAGGTAAAAACAGGGAGATAAACTAAGTACCCAAACTTATATGGCTGGCTGTTCATTTAAATTAGACGAAAGAAAATACGCACATCCGATTCATTTGGGTGCAGGACAGAAAATCAATTGTCAAGGATAAAAAAGTCTGCAACTCCGATTCTGCTCCACTAGTAGAACAGACTTTTTTCTCCATGGCTGTTCATTTAGCAATCAAAGTCATTAAGGTAAATTTGTGTATATGCTAGTTTGGTGGGGTCAAATGAATAAACTCAAAAGAGAGACAGATGCAACATCTTCTCCCTCCCTACAATCTATTCTCTTTAGCGTCAGCTCAGCTTTTCCAGCTACAGTTAGGCAACTTACCGTAAAGCTACCTTATATGGTGATTATCCCCATTTAAGAACTCTACAGGACACTACGCCTGTTTCGACTTCATTTTGGTTCTTAAATGTAATATGTTGCATCTGCCTTGCACTTATTTGATATAGTAAGTAATTGTTTGTACTTAGAAATTGTTTATATTAGGTTTGGTCGATGGTTTTGTTTGTAGCTTGGTGTTTAATATAGCACTTCCTTAGCTCTTATCTAGGTGATTAGGTCAGGAATGCACTTATCTTATTTATCTGACTTGTGGGTTTTTACCTTCTCTTGTTGAAAGCATTATTTTTGTAAGTCACTTTGAATAAAAGTGTCTGCTAAATGATTGTAATGTAATGTAAGGCCTTATAGCGCTGAAGCGCATTCCCCTTTCCTTCAAACTTGAGAGTCCATGTGTATCTGTGTGAGAGTGTGTGTCCCTCAGCGTAACCCTGGGTATAGACACAAGAAAGAGTCAGTGGCTCTAACGAAGTGAGTCCTTACCTACGTCTCAGAACGTTTTCTCTGGCTATAGTCCAGTATCATGCTCTCTCTCTCCCTCTATGACTTACGCACGCACACACGCACACACACACACTATTGAAGCAAAGCCTTGCCCCAACATCCGTTACACACACACACACACACACACACACACACACAATTGAAGCAAAGCCTTGCCCCAACATCAGTTGCACGAAAGTGAGCGATGTCAAACAACAACGGGCTGATTCAGACAAAGGGAAAGGTTTCAATCATTAAGGAAAGTCCATGAGAGTTTGACAAGTATTCTACAACCGTCACTGACACAAAGACCCTCCAAACAGACAAGGACAATGTGACTAGCAGATTCGATAACGTTCGTATGGCTGGCTGTTACTGTGACACACACACACACATACACACACACACCCTGATGAGATGCTCCTGCCTGTTGTTTGCACACGAATACCCTCCACTTTAGACACAGACAGAGCATCAACAAATATTGCTCCAGCAACAATGGATTTTCATGTTGATAATGCTTCCCTGAATCTTGAATTTAAATTTGTGAGAGATAGAGGGGAGGACAGGCAGCTGAAGTAAAATAGAGGGACAGGCTGTGTGTGTGTGTGTGTGTGAGAGAGAGCGAGAGAGGCTTGGCCCTAGGCCCAGAAGAAAATCCATACCCCCCCTGTTATCAGCCTCATAATTGGTTTTCCCCACTGCCCCTACTCCTCTTCTTTCTCTCCTCTTACCCCCTTTCTATTCTCCTCCTAGGCCACTGTTTGTAACCCTGTCCTTTAGCACTCTGTTTTTCCTCTCATTCCTCTTCTCACCTACACACATAAAACAATTAAACAATCAACAAAAAACGACACACATCTCCCAGGGAACCATTTTGTCATAAGCGTGAATTGACAGTATGTAGGCCACTTTGTCTGTCGCTATCCCTATCAAGGGCAGATACGCACACCTGATTAGCAGGGAGCGTCTAATCACTGAACAGTCTGATTACTGGTGGTTACAGTGATGAAAGACAAGGAGACTTGTTTATTCACCCACTTAGAGAGATGGGGGGAAATAGAGCAGGGAGGGGCCAGAGGGAGAGGCCACGGCAGCCATTTATCTTTGGATGAAAACGGATAATAGGACAGGCAACCATGACTCACAGATGAGCGGACAGACAGAAACCAAAACGATAGACATAATAATAGAAAGATTTAATTATTGAACAGACAGACAGACAGACAGCCATGAGGGCAGGCAGACTGCAAGTGGGAAATAGTGTATAGCTGAAGGCCAGAGGAGGAGGATTCCAGCTGTGCTTTATTCAGAGTTCAGGACTCAGGTGGGCTTAGTCAGCATATCTCCAGCGTTCATGTCTCCCAGATAGACTGAGAGAGGGGGTGTAGGCGAGGGGGGGGCGACAGGTATAGAAAAAGAAAAGGCTGGATGGAAAAGAGGAAGGGTGATTTGGACAGCTGAGCATAAAAAATGGACTAAGCAGAAGGTCTACTGGGGAAGACTATGAGAAAGACTAAATGAGTGCAAAGGTGGAAGACGGCAGAAAAGGGGAGCTAAGAAGATTACAGAGGAGGAAACAGATGAAATGAGAAAGATTCTGGGAAAGGAAAGAGAGGAAGGTTGTGTAGAGGTTAGCTGTCTAATTTCACTCTTTCCCCCTAGGGTTGCCAGGTGTATATATATATGTCTGTCTGTCTGTCTGTCTGTCTGTCTGTCTGTCTGTCTGTCTGTCTGTCTGTCTGTCTGTGTTCTTCAATAATCTACCTCCAATAGCTGCAAGCCTTGTTAGAAACACATTCACCACCGAACACTTCTAATCTAGCTTTGTAAAACACCACTTTGCTTTCTACCTATATTTCTTATCTGTTATTATTTCTAACCTTCCTTTTGCTACCCCTCTATATTCCCCCTCAATCTCATTTAATATGAATTGGGAGCCTTAGTATTTACTGTTGGAACTTAATACAAAATACATTATCGTGATCTGAGATATTAACAACGATATCTGATATGGGATCAAAAGAATAACTACCTTAACCTTTAAAGCACGCATAAAACAAGCCACACAACAACTCATATTCAACAGCATTTCGACTACAATCACTTGCTGAAATAACTAAAATTAAAATAAGTTGCCCCCCTCCCCCAAATCCCCCCTAAATAAGAGCACTCACAAAATAATTTATTCTCTATTTTTCATTTTAGTCAGGGAGAGATTAATAATTTATACATTTTTAAAACAACTAATTTTTCATGCATTCCACCTAAGATTGGACAGAGCCAGAATACGGAGCTCCAGGTTAAATGGAAACATATGGGCACAGTTGAGTTAAGGCTTGTTACAACAAGATACACACCTGATAGGCAGCAAGGTGGACCGAAACACAGCTAAAGAGTTTGAGGCATAAGGGTATTTCAGTTGACTGAGTGAATGAGTGAGTGACAACCTGTGTATGAATTTTCTATATAATGTTTTTCTGCGTGTTCCTCTGCAGATGAAAATCAGTGCACGTTAGACATAGCCTTCTGGGAAATAAGGTCTATTGCAGGCCACCAGGCAAAGTCATTTACTTCCTGGTTTTCTCCCGAACGCTATATTTCTGATGGCAACGAGGAACACACAAGTGGGAAATCCATTCCCCAGGGAATTAAGAGAGCCTCATCAGTCAGCTTATCAATCACTCTATGCCTACCTCTCTCTCTCTCTCTCTCCCTCCCTCCCTCTCACTCACTCCCACACACTCCCACACACAGGGTGAACACATCCAACAGCTCTATAGAACACATACACACTAACACAGGTAAACGCCACTCTTATTCCAACACAAGGAGACAATACAACTGAAAGGCCCCAGATAACAGCCACATTTTAAACACACACATTTGCACAATTCAGTTAATAATTCATGTAGACTTTTCTTAAGTAGAGACTCCCAAGGAATGACACATCGAGTCACATCTTGAATTGTAATGCATATTAATGTGTGTTCACATTAAGACAGAAAAAAAAAGAAAAGAAAAAGAGGTTATCGAAACCTTGTATCTTTATGCTGGTTTTCATCCAATACTTTCTACTTTCTGGCTTTGTCAAACAATGATACTGCAGTTCTGTAGCAGAGACAGAATTTCTCTACAGCGCTTCCTTTCCATTTCTTTGTCTGTTCACACGCACACCCTTGAGCCCCTTCCCAGTCAAAATGGAAGCAGCCTTGACACTGCAAATATCATTCAATGCAAAAAAATCTGCAATATCACCACTTCTGGGAAAAGGACATTGCCACTTGCTGCACAAAAGCAGGAATGAACACCCACCCACCCACCCAAAATATTTCCATTTTTTCTAGCTTGGATCTTTTCTTTCTTGAACAGTCACTTGTCCACTCTCACCCTGAATGCCTTGTTGCACATGGCAAGACATATTGATACTGACAGAAGAATTAATAATGCTATAAAACACATATACATTATTCATACCACTTGAGTCCAGTCCATGTCCAGCTTGTACTGATATTGTAGGGATGGAGGAAGGAATATACGCCTGTCTAATATTTGTTAGGAACGGTGCTCTAGGAATGGTGACTGTCTAATCACTTCTAGATCTGAGGGGATCCAGGAACCCCATGAGAGATAAGAGCCCCCCCCCCCCGTAAAAAAACTTGGGAGGTCCCTTGTCTTTATTGCTGGTACCTAAATCTATAAGTGCTTTATGAGAGTCAAAGTAGACACCATTGTCGAACGTGAGGTACTCCACAACTGTGCCCCTAACCTGCAACTACACGGGACTACTTTCCAATTCTTTCCTCACTTAAACGATGTGGCGGTCATGAGCCGAGGGTTAAGTTAACATACTTAATGACAAGACTAGCTAGTTACAGTAGTTTGGGCTTTGCTCCACAAAAGTCTCTCAGCGCACGCATGAACACGCACGCACGCACGCACGCACGCACGCACGCACGCACGCACGCACGCACGCACGCACGCACGCACGCACACACCTTTAGATATTTGACCCATCTCCTTTGTATTATCATGGCTAACAGAAGGACAGTGCATGTCTACTGCTACCAAGACGGGACAGGAACCTAAGAAGAAAGAGAAGAGACCACTGTGGTCTGCTGTATTAAAAATGTTTTATTTATTGAAGCATTTGGATTCTTTTAAAAAATTTGATATATTACAATAAGAGCAAATGCTGATATACATTTCAATTGATTTAAAAACAGTAACTGATTAAAAACAGCCTTTGTGATAATGTGAAGGTAGAGGTTCCTTCATGTTTTGTCAGAATTAGCCCCGCCGACACCGCATGTACCTACTGGGACTCCCCTTTACTACCATGTCAATTCGGACCTTGCCTACAGTTACGGCTTCAAAGCAGAATCTCATTACTATTAGCTTCGCTTCATCATTCCCAGCAAAGACGGGTTAGCAGGATGGAATGTGTGTGTGTCTGTGTGTATGACAGAATGTCTCCGGCACTTCCTCTGCTACTTGCAGCTCAAAGCCCCTTACAGTGGTGGGAACGACTGGACCGCACACTCCCCCCTTCCAGTTTATTCAAAGCACTGCTAAAAAAAAATGCTAGTTACTCTCTTGAAAAACATGCACCATCAGGAATGTCCAGCTTTCAACATGACCATTTTGGTCAGAGAAGACATTAGCAGTGACTACAGTGCTAGTTTCTCAGGCTTGGAATTTAAAAGAATATAGGCCCTGTAATCCTTAACTCTACTGGGACAGCCTTAGGCTTTTACTATCCTGATGGATGAAGGAAGTCAACCGACACTAATAAATCCCATGTTGAAGAATAGGGAGAGTTTATAGAGCATAATCACGGATTCCGAGAATTCCCAACGTGGTACTGTCAACTTTGATGCGCGCGTCAACATCTTGGCTGTAAGCCATACTGATTAACAGACCGTCCCAATTTTAGATTGTACAAGAAGAATTGATTGTTGATAGAGGGATATGTGTGTGTGTGTGTGTGTGTGTGTGTGCAAGCACGCGCTTTGTGCTTGTTTAAATGTGCAGTAGGCAAGTGAAGAGAATTGGGCAAAAATATGCAAGAATTTAAATAGCAACAAGTCAAAAAGCCACCCTCCTGAGTCTCTGATCCCTCCTATCCCAGTCCTAAGCCCCTCCCTTCAAATGGTGTAATACTAGGTCAGAAATGTACACGAGATAATTGACAAGCGGGTAGCCACACCTCCTTGCAACTGTCCTGATTGGGTAGTGATTGCCGGACTTCTAAAGATTTTTGAGAGGCGCATCTTCTCTCAGAGTTTTTGATTACTAAAATCTGTCAGGAGGTAGGTAATAAACATACACATCTTTCAACAACGTAGTATGTGTACGTGTATAATCCTATATTCAGGGAATCAAAAATACGGAACTCATAAAGAAACTGATAAAGAGAACTTAATTCAGATGCATACAATATGACCCAAATAGAGAGAAACAAAGAGAAGTAACAAGATTACAAAGAGGAGAAGGGGACAGAATGGCCAAATTAACTGATAAGTGTATGTGTGTGTGTATGTGTGTGTGTGTGTATCCATGTCTAGGCAGGATCAGGTCAAAGTTTGGCTTTGGCTCTAATTAACGGCTCTAAGAACCCTTTCTTTCAAAGTTTGAACACAAACATATACAATAACTAATGGTATGTTATGGTTTTAGACAGAGAATAATGTAGCAGTGACAGCATTACAAACACAGCTAATTCATACACACATGCTCCATGTAAATGCTCCAAATGAGCACTGTACACAATACAAGCGTCTCTAGTATTTAATCAAACACACACAGCAGTCCATTTGGGTAGGTTCCTCCTCAATCCCATACTTAATGTGACCTACATACTCCACAGTTAACCTGTGACCCTGTCTAGCTCTCATCCAGGCTCCTCCCCCACATGTCGCTCACTCAGAAGAACCTAAACACACATAAAAGCATGGAAATAAACTGAGCAGAAGATGAGGCGACACGCGACACACACACACACACACACACACCTGGTTAACCAAGGCTATACATTTTGCAGTATAACTGTGTTGTGGTTCTTTCTAAAGTTTTCTGAATACTTACACTCCAAAATAAAGACATGAGACACCGTTTTCTGGCCTCTTTGGAAATTACAAACCCACCAACACACTCACTCACACTCACAAGCCCCTCCATGCTGTGATGTTCGAAGGTTAGAGAGCTGTTTAAGGGCCCAACACAAACAGTAGGACACATCTGAAAATAAACACACGGGAGGCCGGCTCAGTATCTAAGTGCCAATTTAAACATGGACTGGGCGTGCAAATGTGTGAGCGAATGCGCGCGTGTGTGTGTGCACTAATGCACCCTTTGGGAGTCAACTCATCTCATAACACTTCAGCACTGCTTGTTTGTGTGGGCGAAACACATTTTCTCTCAGCCACACACGCATGTACCCACCAAGTAAGCACGTGTTGTCAAAGCATTCAATGACAACATGCTCTTGAACAGTGCTACCCAGAGGAGAGGCATAGATAGATGGCGAGAGAGAGTTTGCGTGTCTGCAAGAGATAGAATCAGCGATAAAATGAAAGGAAAAGAGAAAACTATCTGCAGTAATGCTCAGCAGGGCAAGCATAGCTGTTGCATACAGTACATGTGGCATGTCCTGATGCAGCCTCCATTAGTGCATCGCATCTCAATCCCCATTACCACTATTATCAGCATCATATTCAATGTCATACGCTGCAACATCCATCTGCCTCAGCTCTCCAGCAAAGGATGAACTAAGTTATGAATCCATCTTAATTAATGTTATTACCGAGAATATAGAGCCAGACACTGAATACACATGCACATACACACCACATCCATAAAACATGCATCATCTACATTTAAAAGGAAATATGACCCATTAAACTGCAATGAGATCATCAACTATTGATTTTCTCTTTTCTGCGTGCATGCACCCTCAGTTCACCAGCAACAAAGCCCAGAAGTTTGCACCGGAGGTCAGGTCTGTTGGTATTCCCTCATTCTGTGGGCCTTTGTGAGTACACGAGTGTCCATATACCACTCGGCAGTTAGGTTGTTTCCAGAACAACAGCCTTATGACTTAGGCAACTCATATCATTCCAAAGATCGGAAATGAGACAGAGGCTATTCCCATAACGTGACACTACTGTTCTGCCTTTTGACTTCTTTCTTGACTCATAGCCTGGAAGATGGAGAATTGCAAGCACTACTATCCCATATGGACCACTGACAAAACTTAGAAAGTCTATATAGCTGGCATAGTGTCTAAAGCCATTCAAATACATTGACTATGTATTTGATTACACAACCAGCTAGATGAAACTGAGCGTTCCCATGCCACACTTCACCCTTTCCCCTTTCCTCCACTTCTAGTTTTTTTTCCAGCACATCGTTCACCCCGCTGGGGGATTCCTTCTCAGTTGATCCCCTACTAGGCTAAAAGGCCGAGCTCTTTCCACTTCAGTGTACACTTCAGCCCCGTGCTAACGACCAGGGGCAATAACTCTTCAGAACGGCCAGTCCTCTGATCTAACTAATCACATGTTTTAAGCCTGTCTTATTTATCTTTGACAGGGAGAATAGAAGATGCTGAATATAGAGACAAAATGCAGTGTCAACAGTGTCGACTAAAAGCTCGCCTGTTTTCGAAGTGGGCCTGACAAGTTTGAAGCAACAGCATGAAGCAAATAGTTATTTGCAAAATGTGCCATTGGATAAAATTGGACACGATTGTATTCATAATTTGTATATGGTACATCTGTTTGCCAACTCAGGTGCCTTCAATTTCGGGCCCAGGTATTTTGCACCAGTACTCCCCCCACCGTCTCGTGCAGTGTTTAAATGCTTAAGTTCGACAGATTTTTCTGCAGATTTACTTCTTAAATAAAGCAGAGACTTTGCCACGCTATCCACTCGTTGATAAGAAAATTAAGCGTACATTCATTGGAAAAGCAAGATTCGTGTACAAATTGCAATCAAATATGTTTGGACTCCGGCGTGGAAGGCGAATCTGAACATTTGATGCTTCTTTCCGTCCTATACGCTATAAAATTAAACGTTTTTAAAGGGCTGTTGACACTTACCTCAGTAGGTTCGGCAAAGGTATGGAACCAGAGGCTGACCCCAATATCCCCTTTTTTCCACTTAATAATTTCTCCACCAATAAAACATTTCCTGTCCGGGCTGCTTCGAGCAGCTCTTGCTCCTTTCCCATCCCGTCAGAAGTTGGGATGACAGTGTTATATTCCAAAACCCGTTTCTAAATCTAGCCTAAACTCTCAAGGCTTTGGGGATACCCCCTTTACTGTCTTGAAAGAAACCCCATCCGGCGGTAATACCAAGGAAAGCCTTCTGCACGTGAGTCAAGGTATTCGGTGTTTTCTGAACGATGCACGCAAAATGCTGCAAAGCCAATTTGATGTGGGCTAGACTACCGGCTCTTGACTATTCTAGTCCATTTCAGGACCGCCAGCAAGAGTGTAGGAACTGTAGTCCGTACACCGAATTCGCATCCCGTTCGGTGCGTCGAACGAGGTGAAATCACGTTTTTCGCCCTCCTTAGATTGAAACGTCTTCCCTGACGTTCACCGCGCACGTTATCTTGTGAATGATTGTCTGCCTTATTCTGATGCCGTTCGTTGCCTACCCTTCCACGGGACCGAGTCAGTGGTTAGATGATTATGTTTCAGTTTTAGTGCTTTGCTCTTCACTTTCCTTGGATATCTCCCGCCACCGTGCGCATTTTGCCCTCTGCTGTGTGCGGGTTTGTAGCTAAATTATGGGCGTGGATGGCAAGATGACAGCACCAACTGGAGGCGAAACCTTTGTTGGTCGGTTTCAAAGTCATGATCGGACAACAACCACCAAATCAATACTCCTTAAAAAGCCTTTAAAACTAATAATATAGTATTAGCTTAATGCTTAGGATAACAGTGGTTGTTATGCCCTATTTAGGACTGTGCAACACATAGTGAGTGCGCTGACACAGCAGCTTAACAATATTTTTATATTCAATCACAGTGTTTGAGGAAGACTTGCTCTTGTGTCAGAATGAACAAGAACAAGAGGTTTTAGACCGTATGCAAAGGACTCGGTATGTTGGTGGCTCCGTCCATTGATAGCCTTGGAAAAAGACACACCCCCCTGTCGATGGCTCAGTTGCGCCCAGAGGTTTTCAATGGCGCATGTTGTGACTTGTCAAACGCTTTCAGCTGAATAGTTCAATTGTTTTTCAAGCAAATTACTTATAGGCCTAAAAAATATAAGATTTTTGGAGTAAGATATATATGGTTGCGATCAAGCACAACACGGATACAAACAAACAAAAAACGGACCAATTGTTCATTACATTTTATTTAAAGAGGTCTCCACATCCTTTCACGGGAGCAAATCATCCCCGCCAGAAGATCGGGAAGATAAGGAAAGAGAGCAAGAATGAGTGAGCAAAACATCAGTGTGTAATAGATGTGTAGGAAAAACACCAAGGGATGGGGAGCCCTGAACAAAAAGAGTAAAGAGAATTGGCAAAGAGGAGAGAGTAAATTGGATGATAAACAATGAACCTTGATTCAAAACGAAAGAGACAGCCATAGAAGTGACGGAAGAGAAATGCAGAGAAAGGAAAAAGGAATGGAAGAAAGCAAGCAGCAGCTGCAGCTCCACTGGTGTCTCAGGAACATACACTGCATGCTGGTTGTGCCAACAGACAACCTGATTCCATGAGTCCTCTGCTCTCGCTCTCCTCTTGCACACACTCACACTTTCCTTTTCCCTTGCCCACAAACCAGATGCTTTCTTTGACTCTCGCCTGCAAACACTCACAATCATGTCTTAATGCTTTGCTTGCACACATCAGCAAAAACACATTCTGTGAAAGTATGTGTAGAGAAATTCCATTGCAGCAACTCAAAATGGTACTCAGTACTGTGTATTGCCCCCACATGCTTGTATGCATGCCTGACAACGTCGGGGCATGATCCTAATGAGATGACGGATGGTGTCCTGGGGTATCTCCTCCCAGATCTACACCAGGGCATCACTGAGCTCCTGGACAGTCTGAGTTGCAACCTGGCAGCGTCGAATGGACCGAAACATAATGTCCCAGAGGTGTTCTATTGGATTTAGGTCAGGCGAGCGTGGGGGCCAGTCAATGGTATCAATTCCTTCATCCTTCAGGAACTGCCGGCATACTCTCGCCACATGAGGCCGGGCATTGTCGTGCACCAGGAGGA
>JAVQIZ010194294.1:0-11238 GCA_036023535.2 Galaxias brevipinnis | reverse complement strand
TTTTTTGGTCTTCTCCCCAGACTACTTTGCTGACCTTCAGGGACGTTTAGACGACGACCCAGGGCTCTGCTGGGAATTCTACGGCAGCGCTGTGTGTGGTGAGTACAAAGAGGTTCCCGGCTCCGAGAGTGTGTGTGTGCCTGCAAGCTAACGTCAGCGCGCGCATGTGTGTGTGTGCGCGTGTGTGTGTGCGTGTGTGCGCGCGTGCGTGTGTGCGCGTGTGCGTGCGTGCGTGTGTGTGTGCGTGCGTGTGTGTGTGTGCGCGCGTGCGTGTGTGTTTGAGTATCCCGTGGCTCATCGTCTCTCTGCCGTCCATGTTTCAGAGTCTGCCGAGGAGGGCACTGTGTTTGACCTGCTAGCAGATCCTCCAGGACCAGAGGACGAAGAGGAGGAGGAAGACAAGCGGGAGATGTTTGAGTTTGAGTTCTCTGACCGACCTCTGCTTCCCTGCTACAACATCCAGGTGTCCCTAAGCCAGGGGTGAGTACACACACACACACACACACACACACACACACACACACTCTAGGATAGCTCGCTTTTACCTAACCATGTGGAGATCCTCATTGGCTAAACCGTTCTCTCTCACCCCCCCCCCCGCTCAGACCCAAGAACTGGCTGCTTCTCTCAGACGTCCTCCGGCGCCTGCGGTTGTCGCCGCGTGCCTTCCGCTCCACCTTCCCCCACATGGAGGTGGTGACCGTGGCCGAGGCCGAGTTCTACCGGCAGGCCTCCCTGTCGCAACTCTTCTCCTCCCCCGACGAACTGGACGCCTTCCAGCCGGACAGCAAGGAGCTCCTGGACCTGGTGGAGGGCAGCTCCGAGCTGGCCGCCAGGCTGGGCTCCACCCTAGAGTGCCTGGACGAATGCTGGGGTCAACCCCGAGACAAGGGCAAGGTCAACGCCAAGCTGGGGTCGTGACCCCCCCACCCCTTTTCCTTGAACTCTGACTCTTCCAGACAGCGGGCGGACTTTTGGCAAATCATAGACTTTGTGTTGGCCTGACCTTGACGTGGGTTTCCGGTGGGGAACCCTCGTTCTGAAGCAGCACTGACACGGAATGGATATGTCCATCAAGTGAGCATGTAAAACTTCATAATGGTCTTATTTTTATATAAATGTGTTAATATATGTATAAATAAATAAATAAATAAATATATCCAGATTTTTCTTTTTTGTTGCTTTTGGTTGTTGGTCTGCTCATGACACCTATTGTAAATGTTTTTGAATGGCAATGTGTGCATTTTGGATGAATGTATTGGATGCATGGACGGAATGGTGTGACTGTTTACTGCTTAGTATGAAAGCTGAGGCTGTGCTTTTAGATGGTGGGAGTTGTGTTTATAGGAAATACATGATGTCCTGTTTGTTGGTCTGCTCACTTTCTGCGCTTGCTTGACCTTCAGGGGCTGTTTTGTACCTGTGTTCAACCTCTGCTATAAATGTAGTCCCGAATTTAACATGCAGAACTAGAAAGAGAGGTTTCATATAATTTAAAAGTTTTAAGATAATAATGATGTTCACCCTTGAGCGCACAGCTTGTACATAACTGGGTGGGTATTGGCAGTAAAGTACGTTTTGGTGTGTCAATTGTTTGTTTTAACTTTGTAATTGAAATATCTCATTTGTATTTATATTTTACAAAAAATTGCTTTAAAATAAATCCGAAAATTTACAAGATTGAATCTATGGTGTACTCTTTATTTGCTTGACCTACCGTGCATGAGGAAAATACTACATTTTAGGGAGGTGTAGGGAATATAATTTGAAAAGCAAATTTTGATTGAAAACAAATTTTAAGATGATGGTTAGTTTGAATGATGTCAGGTTATTGCTGTCGTTTACGTGTACACGTTTCAAAAAGGTATGTATGTTCCAACATCGCCACCTGGTGGAACCTTGTGAGGGTAAAGGCCCGCAATTAATCAGGACAATATTCTGATGTGACGTGGCCAACATGGCCTGGTTAAATAGCCCCGGTGACCCCGCAATGTGGGCCGACGTTACCGCATTATAATATTGTTAGTTTAAGGTGGCACACCGGTAGCCTTAATTACGATACCTCAGTTTATACGAAAATAATCCAATACAAACTGTATTGATCCATTTGACCTCGCGTCATTGTGGCCTACGAGCTATGTCTGCGGCCAAGGACAAAATGAACTAGCAGGATGGCAACATGGTCATATTTAATAAATGTCTTTAGGCAAACATACTTTTTTTAATCTCAACATATCAAGGGTAAGGGTTCATCGAAAGTTTTGTTATAATGTGACCAAACTACGGACTCTTTAATGCCCGCTTTTTAGAATAAACCTTACATAAAGATTAAAAAAAATGTTAAGGGGCCGAGTCACAAGCCATTGTACCAAAATACTCATTGTCACTGTTGATACTGTAAGCTTTATGTTTTGTATATTTACACTAATGTTATCTTTTTTCAGTATGGCATGCTAAACTTGCATGTGATTTCTAAAGGTTTATTGTATTATGAGTATTAAGCTTTCAGTTATGGACACACCGTTGCAGTTTCTTACGATATTTGTTATTTACAGAGTAAGCCTGTTGCTGGACAGATAACAAAGACAGATGATCTGACCTTTTCCACTAAACTTGAAAAGGTAAGTCAGGTAAGTAAAGACTCCTAGATTACCACTTTTGGGAAGAGAATAACATCAAACATTTCTAGAATGCAGACAAAGAGGGGAAATGAAAGGGCAGGCTGAAAAATCCCCATTTGTGTTTTCTTTATGAAAGTAGATGACTCAATGGATGGTATTCCCGATATAACCGATGATGAAGTTGGCCATTGAGACATAACTGTAAAGCAGTAATACAAAGTCAATCAGGGCTGCCTCAAAATGCTTTTGTCTATTTCTCTTACAAAGTCAACTGAGATGTGGAATGGATGATGGATCTTCCAAGGACAAAGGTAAAGTTTTGAACTGACTATAGACTATGAGCATCTTCAAATACACAACCACTAGTTGATAACTAAACTAACTAAACCAGTCTCTTTGACTTCAGCAGACCCAAATCGGAGGGCACTAAAGGATCAAGCAGGAGACAACAAGGGAGCCACCAGCTGTACCCGTATTAGTCACACTTACACTCCAGCCAAGGATGAGGTATGCACCTACTTCAACATGAAATAAACTTTAGCTCAATTGTGTTAACAAGCCACACAATTTTAAATACAAAAACCTAACAATAAATCACAATCAAATATTTAATTGACCAAATTCTTATTTTTGTCCTCCTTAGGGAATTGACATACAGTGGAAGGGGTTTTGTTAGACTTATCTGTCACCCCCTGAGCCAACCAATGGAGACCTCCATTCTTCAAAGAATGATAAACCACACCGCACATGTTTCTATGAATAGACAGTTTGCGTGTCAAATAATTATGAGCTTCCTGGTAGCAATGTATTTGTGGGAGTTAGGGCTGTTGCAGACACAATATCCTGACTACTGAATGTATCTCCCAATATTTTGTCAAAGAATAATGCGCAGAAAGAAGTGCATTGCTGTTTCTCCATTGCTTAATAGATTGCTCGCTCTATGTCCCATGTAGCTATACACAACTGGAGTCAAAGTTTAGCCACTATGGGGGACCAGGTGTTAGCATTGTGGCTGGTCTTCTATGCAGTGGTAGTAGTTGACTGAAACTGAACTTGAAGACCTTGGACAAGAACAACAAAGCCAGAGGGGTTCTGTGGAATGTATTAGGCTAAACTATCCGCCTTAGAACCAGCAAATTATCCTCAAACCGATATTTGAACATAGCAGGAGCCAGAAACTCAAGGCTTACCTGTCAGCTGCTATAACTTCGGACAGAAGAGGGTGCCAAAGTAATGTCAGAAAGGTGCAGGTCAAACTCCCAAGAGCTTTATGAACTGAGTCACCAGTTAAATGAAAGGCTCCAAACCGAGTTGTCTGAAAATAAGATCCCCAGGCTCTAAATTGATTCTTTATTGAAATCATAAGAGATCCACAACGCTAATTAGATTATCTGAACTGGAGAACAGGCAAGCTAGCCAAATAATGGGTTGTTCGAGAGCAGGGAAATCAGCTGACAACTGCAGTGTCATATCAACAAAGTTGGTTGAGTCTACAGAAAAGGAAGCTCAGTTGTATAAGGAAACATTAGCTCTTGAGAGAAGTTTCCTCAACCAATAATCTATAAGGTTCCGACCTGGAGACTGAGAGAAAGAACTCTGGAGGCTGGCTTTAGACAGAGACTGGGAACTCTGTCACAGTGAGATCACAGAGCTGACTGCCAAGTCTAAATTCAGGAAACTAGAACAGCTGAACTCTCAGCTTAGTGCAGTGCACTACAAGTCAATAAACTCTGCTCATTGGGCCCCTATGGAGGATCATTATGTTGTGTGTTGGCCCATCTTGAAAAATGCAAACCATACTACAACACAGGTTGATCTTCAGGCCGAGCTTAGTGCTGTAATGTCAGCTTGGTGGAGTGTTGCAGAGAAATGTGAAGTCATGTCAGGTTGAAGAATTAAAAGTGCAAATGCATGCTGAAAAAGGCTAACAGGCAAAAGCCAAGTGAAGTTGGTGAACTCCTTTAAAATGTAAAACTCCACAAGGAGATACTAGCCCAGGAAACCATTGGCAGAAAGTCAATAATATTTTTGGTTTTGGTATATTTGGCTAGGTCCACGACCAAACTTCCACTAGTCATGGGAATGGGTCCAAGTTGTGATAGATCAATGTGCAGTACTTCACATAGGATACTAAAGGAATGCTTTTGCTAAATCAAGAAAAAAATGGTTTGACTTTATAAACTATCTTTTCCAAAATTATTCAATGGGTGGGATATTAACTAAATATTTAATAAATTGCAATACAAAAAAATATGAATTGTAATTAGTATTTGGATGCTTGTGATAACTGGTCAATCATTGTGAAATGATACTCACATACAATATTAAGAAATAGTGTTAATGATTAGGCTACTTATTAGCCTTTGTTAAGAATTGGCACTTGTGCGGGGTGAGTCGGTCAGCAGTTGACCAATGTCAATGAATTATTAATTTAGTACATCCATGATGCTTTGCAGTCATCCTCGTACTAGTCAGCTGATCGTTAAACCAAGGAGGAAGATGTCTCCGAATAGCCGAAGGATGGAGGTTTTATTCGCTTTCGCATTTATATTTTGCACGGTCATTACAGCAGGTGAGATGCATTTAGACCCTCAACCTATATGTTAAATTACTTAGTAATAAACGACTCTACATCAAACTCTCTGTACGTGGGAAGCTAACGTTAGATATTGAACCAATTGCTAACGTTATTTCAGAATCAAAGCGCCTGGTTTGTCATCAAGCTATCTTTTGCTGGTAAATGATTCGTCCATGAATGAACAAACATGAAAATATAAAGAAAATATATGTCTTTTAAAGATAGCCCAACGTAAAAGGAGAAAATAGGGATGTTTATGCTATGACGTTAGCCATCATTCGCTAACGTAGCTAGCTTAACTACTCAGCTTCTCGCGCATAGCTTCGTAACCATCGTGTAGTGTCCAGTCTTTTTCATAGTTCGAGTGTCGTATCAATATCAGTTCAATCAGCTATGGACATTGTAAAATTACAGATATGTGTCTGTTCTTGTACATGCCTTGTTTGATAGTCGTGTTTTCTGAGACGTAACGTTAGCTAGCTACTTAAAGTTAGCTACACAGCTAACGCTATAGAGAACTTGTCATGTGACTGGTCTGGTTACACCTATGTTCTACTTCCCCTTTGGACATTTTTCAAACAAACATGTCATAAGATTTTGGTCCCAATATAGTCCCTCTAATTATCTCGATCTCTGTTAAGAAGGTGTTGTTGGCTTCGTGTATTTACCAAGTCGGTGAGATATGCCTGAGTTTAAGACTTGATTGGCATGAATTATCATCCAATAATTTTTTTTATCTCGGAGAGGAGCCTTATCATCCTTTACAAAATCATGTTAAAATAAACCAGACATCAAGTATAAATCCATTTCCACTTGCGGTAAAAGCTTTATTTTGTATTGAAATACAAGTATTTTTGCTTAACCCCAGTACATGTTATTCTTTCTCTCAGGTGTTCAGGGGGACAGCTTGACAGTGTTGCAAGCTCCAGAGTATGTGTCCTTTGAGAAAGGAGATTGGCCGATATCTGGCGAGAAAATCCCAGATCTTGTGGCTCTGACTATGGGCTTCTCCGTTCAAGAGGTAGGTTGGCAACTAAAACATTCTCTCTTGCCACAGTACACTTAATCTTAATCTTAATCTTAATCTTAACCTAATCTAACCTAATCTAATCTAAATATGTTATGGGTGTCACGTTTGACCAAATGTCTGATTGTCTTGAGTGTCATGTATGAGTTGTGTTTCTGATTGCAGGAGCTGTCTTGGCCAGGTCTCCGTGCTGGTCTGTTGTTTCAGCGTCCCAGGGCCAATGTGTTGGTGGTAGTGAGGGGTGTGGACAGTCTGGCTTTTACACAGAGTGTGGCGTCCTACCCCTTGGAAAATGTGAGTGAGCGCAAAGTCCTCTACCTAGAGCAGTGTTCTGAATGGCCAGAACATAGAATTGTTAAAGTGTTTTCTCTCGACTTCTTTTATATAGATAAGTCATTATGTAATTGTTAGGCTTAATAGCTTAAGGAGTATTTTTTGCTCCCCGCCCTTCAGCCCGTGCCTTTCACTCTGGACAGTGTGGCCGAGACGGTTCACTCTCTCTTTGCTGAGGACACTCCTGTAGTATTGCAGCTGGCTCCTAGTGAAGAGGTATGGTACACTGCTAGAAATGAGTGTACGTTCCGTTTATAGAGAACATTAATAGTCGACATTGAGGCTGTGGTTTTGCATATGGTGTCTGGTGTAACATGTCTCTTTCGTTCTTCATCCTGCTAACAGAGGCTGTACATGTTGGGCAAGGCCAACGCTGTGTTTGAGGACTTGCCTGTCACCCTTCAGCAGATCCGGGCTCGCCTGTCCCAGGATGGCTCTGTGCTCTCCTCCCTGCCGCTCAACTCGCTCAGCCGCAACGCCGAAGTCAGCTCCTTTGTTACATGAACACTAAATCAGCAGATCGATTATAACTGTATCATAGTTTAGATAAACATGAGGGGCCGAAAGGTATCTGTACTGATACTATGTGAGATTTGGTGGCTGTCCTTGGTGAAAAGGTCACAAGTGAGAGAAAATATTGTCTCTAACATCTCTATCCTGTTCCTTACTAGGCTGATCTGCTCTTCCTGTCTGAGGTCCAGGTGCTCCATGACATCACAGCCCTGGTAAGTTACTAATTGGCCAGTTACCAGAGCTGTGTTGATTCAGTTTGACCTATTGAAATATACGGATGTCCAACCCATGTCCTCGGCTCTGGCTGTAGCTCCAGAGGCACAGACACCTGGCCAAGGACCACTCCCCTGACCTGTACTCCCTGGAGCTGTCTGGTCTTGAGGAGCTGGGACGGCGCTATGGACAGGACTCTGCTCAGTACCGCGATGCCACCGCCATTCTTGCTTCTGTCCTAAAGAAGGTGAGCTTTGAGTCTTAAGTCCATAAATGCATTTTGTACTTAATTTTGACCCTGATTGGTTTTAACTCATTCGTTACAGTTTGGAGAGGATGTGTATGGTCTCTATGGTAACAGTGCAGTTGTGGAGGTTGTTACAGTGAAAAGCTTTGAGGCGCCTTTGACAAGAAAGTCCCGCTCCATCCTCGAATCAAAGCAGATTGTAAGTGTGACTTATCAGCAAGTTCTTGTTAATGCAAACGCATCTCTGCACTCGCAGCTTTTGAAATCCCCTTAATCCCCTTCTACTTCCCTTTGCAGGGTAATCTAGACAGTCCCTACAACTTGGCCTATAAGTATAACTTCAATTACGCTGTGATCTTCAACATTGTGTTGTGGCTGATGATTGCGCTGGCCCTTGCGGTCATTGCCGTCTCTTACAACCTGTGGAACATGGACCCAGGATATGACAGTATCATCTATAGGATGACCAATCAGAAGATCAGATTGGATTAAGCATTACCTATTAACACTTTCATCGTCCAGTTAGCTCCCTTTAGTGAATGTTTGTAGTTTTGTGGGTTCTCGTTTTTTTGTGAAAACTGGGGTTAAGGGTATGGGTCCAATGATAAAACAGTAATTTGTTCCCATATCTAATTGAGCGTTAATTTCACATCTATTAATGGGTATATTGTAGATGGACTTGATGATTTATGGCAGTTATAAATTACTTCTCAATTTAGATCTGTAATAGGGGCTTTTGATTGTGGATATGAAGACATGCCTTACAGGTGTCTACATTGAAGTCTAAACGGGTTTATTTTAAAGCTGACCAAAATAGACAACAGTAGAACGTACCGTTTTAACACGTTTTAGTAACACAAGTTCTATTGTCTAGCCATTAAAAAACGATGCACAAAGGTGCTGCTATAACACTTGATCTCCTCCAAGGCTGTGTGCCCTCTACCCCACTGATCACATCATTACTTGTTGACAGTTTCCTAGGTAGATGTGTTTCCCTTCCTTAACATGGTGATACATTTTATTTAAAAAAAGAAAAGAAAAATATATATATTATTGTAATGCTCTGAAAGACTGCGAATTGTGTGTACGTGTGGTTGTATTTGTGTTTGTATTGCAATATGTCTTAAGTTAAATTAAATCCATGTGTATATATTGAAGATATAAATACAACTGAATCAAAAACCACTGTATTGGTGTTGTTAGCAGGCTGGTTGTAAACGTTAACCTAGTGTTGATGTACTGAAAAAAGAAAATATATTGTACAATTAAATTGAGTTTTTAAAAATGTATCAAAGTACTCATCAAGGCTAACTGCATCAAAATACTCCAATAAATTATGATGTTCTGAAACCGTTGTCATTCTATTTCAGGCATACTCAAATGTACTCTTTTACTTAAAGTAGTTACGCAAAATCAACCTTTCAGAATTTTTCTTTGGTCGGGGCTTGAGGCTACGAATTTCACGCCAAATTGTACTAATTTCATAAACTCCTTTGTAACAGAGACCCACAGGACTACGTACTTATAGCGTCGTAGAATTCATAACCAATCAAACTGCGAAGAGGAAGTCCCCCAGCGAATGAGAGAGAGCTCCCAGTCATAACAGTGCAGTTGTTTAGTAACTTCTTCGGTAACCTGTTCCATAACCTCCGTTTAAACCGTTAACGTAGCCATAGCCTACTGCTAAGAAAATGGTTTGACTGCTAATTAAAGGTAGGCTACATTTTATAAAACGTTATTTTAATTTAGCATATATTGTCAAATAAGAGAGGCATGTTTTGGTTCATATAGGTTAAGCTTAGAAATAACACTACCGATGTATAATTAATATGGAAGCAATTACGTTTTTGTTTGTGTAGTAGCCTACCGAGTTTCAAAATAGAATATATTTTTTAAATGTTGAGATGATTATGCATTGGCTAGTGGATGAGATGCATTCCATACACTAGCCTAAATGTTACAGCAGTTTATCGAGGAAGATCTCGACGAGAAGTAATGAAGAAAAATAAGTAAGATAAGTATTTGTGTCTTACATTACAGCTAGCATCTACGTGGTAAGGAAAATCCGGGCTTCCATTGCTGAGGGAGAGCAATTGGAAAAGCCCATCTTTACACCATGTAATGTTACGGGTAAGCGCTATTCTTTATATTGTAAGATAATCTTTGTTAACATCTGTCTTCCCTTTTAACATCTACACTGTATAGATCTAGTCTAAACACAGACCTTTCACAATTATAAAGGAGAAACCTTGAAATCACTAAATGTTTAACTTTCAGTGATTACTAAATGTTCTACAAGCAGGACATCATGTCCAAAAACAAAGAATCCTCACTCTCAAAAATATCTTAAAGGCTACACTACCAGTTCTGTGGTTTTGCAAAGAAAGTTTTAAACATATTTGCCTGTGTTCTGTAAAGACTACAAGCATCCGTGATGCATAGGAGTAGTGGCCAAATATACCATCACATGTACCATGTAAGAGACTCACTATGTTATGCACAGAGTAAAACCCCTTAGTGCAATCTGTTTAATCCCCATTGAGCCCACAAATGACCAGCTTCCATCTTTGTATAGACAATACAGCCTTTAAGAAGATAATTTATTTTCTAGCTTATGGTTGTCATCTATACACTTTTAACTAATGGGAAACCTTTCACAAGAGTCTTAAAATCCAACCTGCATATAAGTAGGCCTACTTATTTTTGCGTGGATAAATTATGTAGATGTCAGTTTTTCTATGTGTGGTTTTGATTTAATTTCTGTTTTCTCTCTACTCAGCTGGGAATGGAGAGAATCATGGATCTTCAGGTAGTGACGGACTGTCAGCCATGTCAACACCAGGCTCGAATGTGGATGCCAGTGAAGAGGATGGTGTAAAACCATCCTCGGAGACAGCTGTACAAAATTGCAGATCCTGAAGTTAAAAAAATAACACAACATAAGATGGATAGGACTAATAATGCACACAGAAGAACATACATATACCCCTTTACATTCCACTTTTATTTATGCACTTTTATAAACATTTTACAGAATTATTTAATTAATCAAATGTATTAACCAAAACATAAAAGCATACACATAAATATATTGCTTGGTCCTATCCTCTGTCAAGTGTGTGTCTATTGAGCATGATGATCCTATGAGCTGCAGTGTGTGATGGCCTACTTATCAACCCCTTTACCCAGGGACTGAGCAAGCCTGATGTTATTGTTGCTTGAAAAATTACCAATAAAATAGCAATTAAAAATGTTAATGTCTCTTTTGTACTTTGATAATGTCTGTTGCCTGAAACGATCAAGAAGCAAAAATATATAAGCAGCAGTTTAGTGCAACGTAAACTGTGGAGCGATAATAGGTACTGAGATCATTTGTCTGTGTATGGTCCCAGTCATAGATATACAAACATAGATCCCTCAAAGGCCGCTTCTGCACGTCGCTGCTATGCGTCTGCAGGTCCGCCATCTTGGAGCGGTCAAGATCCGCGGACAAATACAATGTGTATTGAGAAAAGACAACAAACTGATTTTCATAAAATTTGTTTTGTTATAAAGTGGGAAATTGAACATGACATGGGTTACCTCTTGGAATTCAATTCAGTTACCGGGGGCGGATCTAATCAGCTCTATGACTACACATTAACCTTTTGAATAGCCACAACTTCCACTGGGACATGCAGGCTCCGATTTCTGAATAGGAAACATC
>JAVQIZ010194290.1:0-10960 GCA_036023535.2 Galaxias brevipinnis | reverse complement strand
CCCGCCCCCCCCCCCCCCCCCCCCCCCGCGGCCCCCCGCCCCCCCCCCCCCCCCCCCAAGAGCAAAGAGGCTGGGAATTTGTTTTGTGCCCTCACTCTTTAGACAGTCGAGGCTTCCTGGTTGACGGAGCCTGCTGTTTAAACTCACTGGCATGATCCACATTACATCAAGGGAGAGGCAGAATAAAACCCGTTCACAAGATAAACATGAATGGTGATGGTGCGATGGTGAGAGTAAGAAAGAGATGGTATAAGAAGGATACATGGGCATGTTGTGTCAGATTGCCAAGCTCTATGGAATGGGGTATATTTAAAGAGATGATTGATCTCACCCATGAAGAACCACATACATGTGTTTATGGGAAATCCTTGTAAATGTATACTGCTTGAACAACATATTATTTAGGTCTAGCCCTTGGCTTAAACTCTAGCGACTGCAACTTGGCCAAGGGGGAAAATGTCATGGTGACATCAGGTTAGAGTAACATAATTGGTCAAGGATGACCAAAAAACGAATAGGCCCCCCTTGTGTAACATTCAGACGAATCAGTCAATCCTTTGATTTTGCAAATCAACCTTTGAAATCATGCTAACTCGATATGTTAAAATTAGAATAGGGTACTCACTTGTTTAACCATTGAGATGAACAAAGTGTAGGTGATTTTATAACTGGGATAAGGCAAACAGAAGGATTAACATGAGGCAGAAAGCTACTTAAGTGTAATTAATGATGGTAGGGTATGATCACACAATGTCAGTGCTTCAGTGCAGACCGAACATTTTACACATGGGATATGTATATCGAGCTCTATTGATCACTCCACTTAAGAGGAAAATAGACAAAAACAAATGCTTGTAATGCACAAGTAAAAATGTTATCTGCTTGACTGTTCTTTGTGGTAAAAACATCTTTACAAAAAACTACCATGATTAAAATGAACCATGCCAAAATTAGTTGTCAGGCTGGCTATTTTGTGCAATAAATTAAGGCTTACTCTCGATCAGGACCATCCTCAAGAATTCCAGTAACCAGGAGAAAATATGCAGCATTCCAAACTATTATTTTAAGCCTGCCATGGGCTTCCCTATTTGGTTAGACTGGTCCCCAAGACCAACATTATCTCATGATCCGTCTTAGTGCCTCAGAGAATTATGTTTCTTTAAGTAGGCAAAGTGCCAAGTAAGGACTTACTCTACTCAGGGGACATTTTGCACACAAAATTGGTCTTATTTCCCCTGTATGAGGTAGGCAAACCACACATTTCCAAGTCTAGCAATTAAATTTGGGACTACATATTCATTTTAAGGCTGAATGGCCTTCTCGCTTTGGCGATGCAGATAATCACTTGAGAAATACAAGAATAGGAGTGTGGTTAACCTTAAAATACTTATAGTGTTTTTTCCTAGATGAAATTAGAGATTCATGGTAGGGGACGGGACATGCCTTATTAAGTTTTCCACAGCTTACTAAATCTCCCAACATGCACTACTAAATGTCTGGAAATGTGACAGAGCTGACACAGTGTATCCAATCTATGGCATCTGCTCTGGCTGCACAGCATTAGTCAGACCAAGAACAACAGTAGGATAGTCACTTCAGAACAAATTGCATCAGTGCTGTTTTTTTTATTTATATTTGATCAAATTTAAAATAAAAAACCTTTCGGGAAAACAATTACAAAATAACACCACAAATTCCCTTTTATTTATAGGGGCCACTTTTCAAGTCTCAAATAACCGTGTGTCAACAGAGAGGTGACCTAATTACACCATTCTAAATTAGCTTAACGATTTTGTCTACCCAATATCTGTCTCCTTCTGTGTAATAAGGCCTTCTGTTCATTAAATCTTTTCTTCCCTCTCCTCTCCAGTATCCCATGTCTTATATCCTGTTCGTCCATGCTGTTCCATGGTGACAGTTTCCCAGGTACCGGGCCCTATTGGATTCTATTGCCTTATGGCACAATCCCAAAGCCACTATCTAATTTGCTAATGGCTCTCTGCTGGACAGTACTCTTTCAAAAGCATGGCTGTGTGATTATTTTCTCTAGAGGGGCGTAATAGTGCCTGAGCTATCTGAATGTATATAGCATTGTTTTGTGCTTTTGTGATGAAGGCTAACTAAATGTTGCAGCCCCCTATTGTTGTAGCACTAAGCCTTTACCTGAAACTAGCATGCTGTAGTAGACACAAAATAACTCACAAAAAACTCCACATAATAAAGCTCACTATTCTTTCTTATATATTTATATATATATATATATATATATATATACATATATATAAAATCGTTTTAACTTGTGTCCTCACCCTTTGTGTTAGTGGTAGTGTTTAACTAACAGGTCTCCTCTATGTTATGACATAATTGCAGGGACAACTGGTAGGTCCATGGTTTATGACAGCTACTGGATAACTTACTTATCTCAACAGGGAGGAGTAAACTGAAAAAAAAGAAGTGATAATTCACACTTTTCAGTTCTAGGTTAAGGCGTGAACAGGTTTTAAACTGCTACGTTTACTCAAACAAGAAAACCTGGAAAAGTGTGTGTGTAGGAGATTACACTCAAATAATGTAAACTTTGCTTAACTGAGTCAGTGAAAGGGAGAGCATTACAATAAGGCTGCCATAGACACGACAGTGAAACGCGCTGAAAGAAGATGACTGCATGAAAAGAGTAAACCTTACATTTAGAAATCAACTGATTTACTTCGTGATTTGTCACACCCTTTTTGAGGCCTGAGAGGGTAGTCAGTCATTACATGTTTAAGATCGCTTGTGCTGAGGTCATGTTGTCAGTCAAAAGACTCTCTGGTATAGTGCATTTTCTTTGTTAAACTTGACAAGCAGCTTATGTTTGACAAATGTTCTAGTAAGATGAGATAAGGGCAGATTGACCAAATGAAGCTGCTTTGCACTTACCCAAATACCCTGCAGGTTTGCTTGACTACTGTGCCTGACTACATAGTGGTCTTACTAGAATAAAGTACCTTGTGCTCTGATGAATACTTATCTAACAGGTATATTACTCATAAAAGCAATTTTTCTTTATGAAACTTCATCACTGAATTCAAATTGGTTAGTTTACACCATTGCATACAAAGAGTATAACAAATGACTAATCCAAAACAGTGTAACATATCCCTATTGGAACTCCAAGGTAAATGAAATGGGTATCATCGTAGCCTGGGAACTGGTAAAGAGATGCCTGTGCCTGTTCGTTGCATATTTTCTGGCCACGGAGACCCCGGTCTCTACTTTCCAGTAATGACTTTGCCTGAGTAAAGTCAGTCTGGAAGTTCAATTATCCATTTAAGCATTACAACAAACCAGCCAGATGACCCAAAATGGCAATAAAAAGGGTTGCATTGTTAACATTTATTTAAATTTTACTCTGACTAGTTTTTGGTTCACATTAGTTTAGTTGACTGACTGTCCAACTACAGTTATGAATGATAGACATTGAAGATCTTATCATGAGGTAATACAATGCTTCGTCTATGAGGAGTCTTCCCATGTCACTGCTAAGTATTATCCCTTAATGAATTTCCTCCACTAATAGTTAAGAGGGATTTAGAAGGACAAAGATCTGCTATTTTGTAAGAACTTATCTTCTTTTCCTTGCATTTTACAAATAATCTGCAGAAGAGAGATTTGTGAGAAAGAGAGTTCCCCATGATAGCGTACATGTTGTAGCATGATTTAAGAATGAAGTTACACAGCTATTCAAAACTGCATTCAGGCAAGTCAATAAAATGTCAGTTTTGTGACCTCTTTTTTAGAAAGATAAGGGAGTAAGTTAATATGTGCTTTTTTGTGCAAACCCTACTAGGAGCCTAGTGTATGTTGATAATAATTCAAACAAAACCATTATATACCAAAAAACACAACTATGATTTCTTCTTCCAAAAAGCCAATGAAAACAATAAATTACATACTATAGTTAAAAGATAGGGATCATAAAATTACAATGCAACATGTGTGCCGTATACAAATCAACAGTGAAAAGCTAATAAAAACCGATCAATGTAATAGAAATGGCTATTATGGTTCACACAATCTGTCAAGTTAATCTCACAAAAGACATTATGTTTGAAACAAATGTGTCCTAAATGACCTAAGCTAATTGATGTCAAACTAATGAGAAAAAAGCCCAGCTTACAGACAAGGCCAAAACATGCAATGTTTATGCTGTGTCCAATCAGATCCTAACATGTGAACAAATGCAAAACAAAAATGTGTTGAAGCCAAAAGGTACCAATCAGTGTCCTCAAATGCCACTGTTCCAACGCACTGAAAAAGTATTGCTTTTGATAGCATCATGGCTCGCCTGGTTGATAGTGGAAATGTTATCAACAGACTCATCTATGTCTTGGCAAGCAGATTGAAATACCCCCCCACCCCCTTTGTGTCAGGTGTCACAAACTCTAAGTTATAAAACAGGCAAATTAGGGGTGTTTCCTTTGGAACTAGATTTGCTCAATATCCCCAAAAATGCATAAGCACTATTGCTGAAGATTTGGCATGTAAACAAATTGCACTTCAGTCAATTTTGTGTTCACTCAGAAGTCCATCCTCTTCTCAGCACAAAATCAGTAATTCCCCAAATATGGTTGTTATCAAGGCTACTTAAAAACAAAAACATAGAGGCTCATACCTCCAGTACCATTTACATGCTAACAGGGGCCAGACTAATTCCACCAGCTGCAAGAAGATTCCACACTCCGCTCCGGGCTTTCCCTGGCAATTGGTGAGGTGTATACATGTTAACAAACGGAATTGGATTTTAAGATGCAAAGTAAAACTGTTAAAGCAAAATGTATTCAAGTCTTAACAGGCAAATAAAAAGTGAGACACCACAAAAGTTTACGTTAATCCGATATTCCCCAAATCGCCTTTATCCAAAACAGTAATATTCGTCTGACTCCACTCGCAGTTTCAGTTGGGGCTTGGTAAAATTCTCACCCCCAATAATAGGTTCGTCCGTGAAAAGGTCGAGGTCTGTTGGTGAGGGCTGGTCGGGGAAATCCTCGGCTAGCGTATCCAAATAACTACCCACAGATATGCCGTCCAGTCCGTCGCTGTTCCCGTCGTTTAGACTGGTGAAGCTGCCCCGCGGGGACGTGCCATCCTGGCTGTCCGTCAGGCTGTACAAGCTGCCCATCGGGCTGCTCTCGCGGCTCGTTGCGACGCCTTCCTCCTTCATCACCCAGCGGATCGACTCGATGCCTTCGTTGATGGACATCAGTTGCTGCATCAGCTTGACGTCAATGGCTCGCAGATGAGCCTGAGGTTGGAGAGGGCATTGAGAAAAGAGGAGATTACACATCTGGAGGGTCAAACCCATTTACAACTGCTTTACCAACATGATACCAAGTGTACTGGTAATTATATATGAAATACAGTTAAATGTCGACCTCCCCACATAAATAATTTATTGTTAAATTATCATCAGCATTACAAGTCAGCACTAAAGCTATGTTTTTGTGTTCTCCAAATGGTACCCATAAAAAAGGAATAGATTGATGGTTTTGGTTCCATTCTTATGGCCAGCACATGGTGTGCCTTGTGTTTACATTATCAGACCTATTTATGGAGCCAAAAAGGAAAGCCTTTAACAGGTCACCACTATCCAGATTCCACTCAGAACTAGCATTCAATAAGGGACTTTATGGATGTTGGAAATGCCTAGCAGGAGATTCACTAACATGCCTATGCTGTACAGTGCAGCCATCGATTCAAAGCCTGCCATAATAACTAGGGTATTGATTTGGTGTGGTAGGGGTCAGCTTGTTGTGACATTGGACAAGATCCCCCCTCTGGATTCCAACAGATAGTGAGCTTTTTATCCTAGTGGACCGTGTCAGCAGCCTCAAGCTATTACCAAAGCACAGAGCAAAGACAGGGACCAATAAAGACAATGCAATGTTCCGGACAGCTGGCTTGATAAAACATTGCCCTTTCTTAGGAGGGGATTCGTGACCCGCCGCTCAGCTCACAATGCTGTCTGTGTTGGTTTAGTGTCACGGCTTCATGTGGGCATTCAGCAGTCAAATCAGAGCCATAGTGGAATGTTACTGCACGAAAAGGGACCATTAGAAGAGTTGACTGCAACTGTTGGACTCATACGAAGAGTTAAAGTTACTCTGCGTGATTTATATCAATATTTGTTTGTAAAACCGCCAAAACTAAACCAGTTAGTTTCATTTCATGTCTGAGACATATTTTTTCATTGTACACAAATAAGTGATTGATAAAAAAATTTGACAATTCAAGTTAAGCACATCATTTTGTATTCATTGTACCCCAGAAGAAAAGCTTGCAGGTTAGAGAATGGATAACTTTAAAGGATATCACAGATCTAAAGTATAGGCATGTTTGGAAACTCACTGGACATTGAAGTTTATGGTTCTGTGAGCCAATGGCTCAAGATGATAATGACATGGACCCATTACATCGGACAAAACTCATTCAACTTGAACATCTGCTCAAGAGTCTGCTTGTCATGAACATAAGTTGCTCTGACTCCCTCTTTACTTAATTCATACAAACAAATATGCTGTCTGCAATACTCAGAAATATGCATTGCTTAGGTATGTAAATGTTTAAGGATAACTTACTCAAATGGTGGACACAGTTTTTGGAGCTCTAGTGCTTATCAAATGGCAAACAAACTACTCTACTTAGCCAAACAACAATGCTGAACACACATATAACAGCATATATGACAGTGTGGTATCAGTGTGTACACGTATTATGCTGCTCGGGAAAAGGCTGTCATTGTAACAAAAATAACATATCTTTGAAATCAAGACCGTTAAGCAAATTCAAATGTGCTATTCTGTGTAACTTTAAGCATATTGAATTATTACACTAACCACCCAAGCAATACATATCATTAAAGTTAATTACATACCATTTCCTGTTTTAAAAATAACATTTTGCTCTCCAGTCTTTTCAAGTCAGCAGGATTCATACGGCTTTTGACGGAGTTAGGTGTTAGCAACTTGTCCTCCTGCTTTTCATGAAGTTTTCCCCCGGAGAAAGAATGAGCAAGGCTATCAGGTACTTTGCGACCCAACTTAGCCTCAATATCCTTAAAATCCGGCAAGACGTTTAAGTCGTCCATACTGCAGTAGAAAATGCACAAAAAGTTGAGTTTTCGACTTCGAAGTGACACCCTGCGAAAGACTTTGACAGGATCTGGCTGTGGTAACAATGTAACAATATAAGAAATCTATTTATATAGAGCAGTACAATAATCTTTTGTTGAACATAGGCCTACAGTTTCTCAAGTTTAATGAAGAAAAACGAAAGACATGCCTACTACACAATCAAGAGAACCCAGTGCCTACTAACGCTGCCGTGATCGTAGGCGACTGTACCGTGGCGTCTTCTATTAACATACCGTACACTGATGACAACGTGGGTTTGAGAGATCCACCCATACGGAGCTTTGTTTTAAACGTTACAGGCCGGGCCTACTTTGACAGGTGGGACTGAGACCACGCCTTTTGTCCAGAGTAATGATCTGTGCCAGCCAGGACTGATCGTCTCTTGCGACAAATTCGTGAAGAATGCGTATTTGACACAACCAATAGTCCAATAGATGCAAGCGGACAAGTCATACAAGCGCTGTCATCATTATTTTTAAAATGACGTCTCCATAATTTAACACAATGGCTTGAATTAAATCGTAAAAAGCCACATGTTGAACATTAGCCTTACGCATATCTAGCTTTCCAATTTGAGAAAGCTACACCATAATAATCTTTTGCAATGAGTATTTTCATAATTTTGAACTTCACACTTGCACCCCCTTGTGGCTTTTATCGATTAATGTTTTGCAAGTAACTAACAAGTCTATTACAAAGACAAAATGTACTCAGTAGTATCCAACACAAATCTTTATTTGGGAACTTTCGCAATTAGACCCTATTTGTAGATATGCCTATTCAATTGACTGAAGTTTACTTACAAAAAGTGTACCTTTTTTAATTCAGAATCAAAATTATATATATAACACTTTTATATCATTGACTGCGTATAATAAATACATCATAGTCACTTAAGCAAAACTCAATTTGAGATAGTTGAACTTACATTTTGTAAAAGATGAAATCTAGTTACAAAGCTGCAAATAATATAAAAGTAAGAAAAATATGGCAGGTACTAGGGTAGGATTGTCAACCCTAGACTACAGACTGGTTTTTGTCAACGTCATAGCGTTGATACTGCTCTCCAAGCAGTGGCTGGCGCCCCTCCATCTTGTAAGACCTTGAACGCACAGTGCATGTGGTGGCTGCAAAGACGGCCGCCACAACGACAAGGGCAGCAACAATGCCAATAGTGATGATCTCAGTGAGGGTCAGCGGTTGGCCTAAAAAGATGCCAGGAAACATGATGTGAAAACACAAAATGGCCAACACTGTACAATGAATACTATAGAAAAATATAAATGTCCACTTTTTCCTATTATTAAATCTTCCAACCTGGCCAGTCTGCCTCATAGGAATATCCAAGGTTTTCGGGGGCAGTCACAAACATCTCAATGTTGGTCACAGGAGGCCAGAAAGGGACCATGTTGTAGTTTCTGTTGTGTCCTATGGGAGCATTCTCTGATGGGTACACAGATGCATCTGCAAGAGAGGATAGCTTAGGGTTAATGAGATAATAAAAATAATATGAAAACGATGACATTGTTCAAAAGTAGCTATGTTTTACCTTTGTTGCATTAATACAGTATTTACTCAATCAATCAAGTGTTTCAAGAACTGGTTCCGCGTGCTTCACAAGCAAAGAGACAAAAGGAACTATTTACCTGGGCCATGTCTCCTCAGCCACTCATCAAAGATGGCGTCAGTGAAGGTGTGGAGCAGTACAAAGATGGGGTCGTTGGGGGATAGGTGGGTCTGGCCTCCTGTCCCATTTAGAAACAGGTGGGCCAAATTGTGCAGACTCCTGACTGCTGGGTCGTAGTTTCCTTGGGGAGCGCTATAGCCTGTGCACGCAATCATAAAATTATATTGCAATGGAGGAAGGAGTGGGTCATGAGGTTGAGGTTATGATAAACTGTAGCAATGTATGGTTGTATGAACAACAGAAAGTGTGTTTATATACGTGAATTAATTTTATTATTGAATCTACATATTTCTTTGTCATACCTTTGCCCTTTTTAACAGCTACACCATGTCATCTGAATGTAATATCTTGCACAGAACACAGAAACACACACGCACCCACACAAACAAACATATCCACATATTCTAACCCTCGATGGTGTTTCTGAAGCTCTCGGACGAGGTAGAGTAGAAGGGTGGCGTGTCGAAGGCGTTGACCTGCAGACAGTCAGCCACATCTTGGGGCTCAGGCAGACGCTGCACCATGGGTCGCGCTACGTTCCCCGCTGGGTTTCTCCTGATTGGGGTGCTCTCAGTGCCTGAATGGGAAGAGCACAAGATAAGGGGGGGTGGGGGTAAGGGAAGTGTGATTTAAATTCTAAATTTTTTCCCATATTTCCATCACTTTCACCCGTTTCCCCTATGTAACAAAGCGAATGTGTTTAGAATAGGGATCAGTGGCCTCCTGGTGTTATAAAGAGGTATTGCAGGTGATCAGCAATTATTTCAAAATAGTGTAGCGGCGGCCAGATTCACTGCACCACTATATGGACGATGAGAGAGAGACAGTTGTGCTCTAGGCGCAAAAGACCATGGGAAATGGGGGATGCTGTACTTTTGTTATTCATTATTTGGTGGCTATTATTGTTCTTAAGAAAACTGTTATTCCCTAAATACGTTTTGAAACCTCTGAACTGATAAATCCTCTGAAGAATCTTGCAATACCCCTTTTCTTTTCTTGTGACTTTTGTCTTACTGTTGCAGATGGTCCCCAGGGTGTCATAGTCATCCACACTCTCACAGATGACCCTCCACTGTGAGAAGAGGGAGTTACTGCTCAGAGTGTTCATATCGAAACTGCTCCGGGCCCCCAGAAGATCATCGGTGCAGATGTCACATGTACTTCCTCCGATGGCAAAGTTCCAATAAGGCAAGGCGAAGGATGGGTCTCTCAGCATGTCCTAGATAACGAGTTATTATAATGATTTTTTTATTCAATATTTATGATGGCTTTTAATATACGTTAAATTATAGCACTGATATTATACAGAAAAAATCTGAACAAACAAACTGGGAAAGAAATTTAAACATTTTGTTTATCACATGAATAGTTCCCGTCTGAAATGGCAAAAATATTAAAGATGATATTCCCTCAGAACATTGTAAAGAGACCATGTCAATGATAAACCTGTTGGCTGCATAAATCAGGAAAATCACTGGGCAACAGATGTTCGTTTGTGTTCAGCAAATCTTGTCTCAGAAAAATCAAGTGCCTAAGCAAATCGTCTGAAAAGATTGCTTAATTATGGCAGTACTATGTAGAAAAGAAAAGGTTCACTAAAAGGGCAGAGCAAAAGAAACGAATTAAACGGGAACTTTGCAATACAGCCAACCAGCTTTTGTCTAGACAGGCGGTGTCTGAATAGCACCTGTAAACTAAGATGGTCTATATGTATTTAAAATGTTACGAATTTCTATCTACAAAACCCTTTACCTGCATGTCGCGCTCTAACTGGAGCAAGTGAAACCGGTGCCAGGTGACGAAACCGGGCCCTTCATGAGAGAAGTCTACTCCTCCGAAACTTAGCTGTCCATCACCTAAGAATGTTTTGCTGACGGAGTAGTAGTGCGACCACACGAAATAATTGTAAATGGTAACGTTTTCGAACTGCGTATTGTTTCCATCTGGTCCGAAGATCTCCTGATACCTCCGCGTGGCGATAACTAAGTCAGGGTGTACAGTGCGTTTGGCCTGGTCCAGCGCGTTCACAAATGCCCTCTTCTCATCCGCGTTGAGTGTCATGACGTTTCTTCGCACTGAGGGTTGGCAAAACAAATAAAAT
>JAVQIZ010194288.1:0-56637 GCA_036023535.2 Galaxias brevipinnis | reverse complement strand
CGTGCAGAGTTGAGGGCATCTTTGTAAAGTTGTTGGTGTTTTTTGTGGGCATCTTTATGGACAGAGAGACCAGTTCTGCGGGATAGCCGTTCAAGCTGGCGGCCCTTGGATTTGAGGTGACGTAGTTGATCAGTGAACCAGGGGGCGGAGTGAGTGAAAGAGACAAACTTAGTTTTCCTGGGTGCGAGCTGATTGAGACAGGATGAGAGAGTGTTGTTGTAGATGTTGACCAGATCTATAGGGGAGCTATTCAGGATGAGGGAGGAGTCAGGGATGGTGTCAGTCAGTAGGGTGGAAAGAGAGGAGGGATGTGTGATCCAATATAAAGGATTAACATGTTTTTTTTATTTTCTCTGTGTGTGTGTGTGTGTGTGTTTACCACTGTACTTACCACATTACTCAATGTTAGATTGTGCACACCATCAAGCATGTGCACGAGCACGGTCCCAAAATCCAAGCAACACATGCACTCTCACAAAATAGGATGCACACACATACTCCCATGTCGACACACGTGCAGACAATGACAGAACGGCGGTGAGTCAGCGAGCAGCACTTGTTGCAGGGCAGGCTTCTTCCCCTCCAGCTGGCTCGGGCCACCGGTGACTCAGAGACACTGGGGATCAGCAGCGAGCGGTAGACCACAGGCACTCGCAGCTCCACTGGGGGGGCAAAGCCCTGCCTCTCCATCCTCCCTCCCTCCAACCAGAGCACTTTGTCATCTCCTTTGAGGAAAAAAAGTAGAGGATATACGTTCCTACCTCCCCACTCTGTGGAAAGGGCAGCCTGGCATCCTGGTCAAGACCTTTCTCTGTCTTTGTCCCTTAGTGATGGAATGACCTCCCCACGGACATTAGGACTGCAACGTCCTTGTACACTTCCCGTCGAAACTTAAAGGCCCATTTCGGTTCTTCAATGTAATATGTCGCATCTGCCTTGCACTTATATTGCATACACTAAGTAGTTGTTGTCCACGGACTCGAGTAGGTTGTTCAAGGTGATATGTGGCTCATTGCTGTGCTGGGAAGAGAGACCAGTATTTGGTTGGATAGCGAAAAAGGAGAAATAATGGTGTGAAGTTGAACTCTGACAGGTGGTTTTGAGATTTTGAAGTGGCAATTTGGAGCTCATTTGCAATCTTCCGTGTACAACTGTGGATAAGCCTGATTGTTTTTGACAACTGGACAAGCAGGCCGTCAAATTCTATGAATAAAACATGACCAAATGAGCAGAATTTAGATTTTTTTAAATTTTTTATAATGAAATGAGGTGTAATGTCAGTTCGGTGAAACTCTCCGACAGTTAAAAGCGCATTGTGCTGTGTGATGTTTGACAGCTTAGTAACCTGACGTGCGTGTTAAAAAAGGATACGGAATGGGTTGGAAGAAAAGACAGCACGAGGCCGACCTGTGTGTTTGTCACGGTATGCGAGTAGGCCAAAAGGTTCATCACCATAAGTGGTGTGTCCTTAATGACGTTTCATCCATCAATAACACAACACGCTTGCTGCATGGCAATGTTTTGGAACGCATGCTTGCTTTTCACACGTTCTGCACATTTTTTTCTTCTTCGTATGGCATGTTTACTTTTGGATGGTTATTATGTATTCCGAAAGCAAAGTTAGTGACTGCTCAGTTCATCCCAGCAGGATGTAAAGTATGTGTTACCACGCCAACACCCCCACACCAAAGCGTGTTCTTTATGAAGACGCACGCTGTGTTCATCTACCCTCTAGAACCTGGATCGAGTCTGAATCAGAATGGACCAGTCATACACGGTTGCGACGAGCCAAAAAAGAATCATGACAAAAATGGTTTAGCGAAGGTGTTTTAACACAATGGACCTTTGGAGTGGAGGATTATAGGTTTGCTCAGAGGCCCTGACTGAATATAGTAACAGGATATGGTGTTACAGTAAAATAACCTTGCTCAAGGGTGCAACACTGGGGCAGGATAAACGGAAGCTTAGGGTTGCATTCCCTTTGTAGTTTGTATCGTTGCGGACAATGATACCACATTCAAATCGTTTATTGTCAACCGCTTTGAAACCTGATCTTTAGCCTTACCTGCACGGCCAATCTTTCAAGGCAGGTAGAAGATATAGACAAACACACCTAAATCCAAATTAATTCGATGGATTTTCATGGAGATACTGATCAATACTTGCCTCGCTGATGACAAAAGGGGGCGGGATGTCACATTCTTTGCCAATGAGATTGAGCGGCGGCAAGGAGCTTAGTGGCAACTGAAATCGAGGAGGGTAAACACACTGAGAGCCACAGGGACCGATCAATGCCTCCAGTCTGGGATTGATTAATCACCCTGCGTAGGATTCTGAGACCCAAGTCAACAGAGAAAACCGGATCAGAACAAGATTTATCACCTCGCCATAACCTCTATACTACACAGTCCCACTTTGCTGTCATACTTCTCTGTCACAACCAGTTATAGACTGTATGTTAAATACAGTTCCCTTTGTAATAGGGACAGGATTCTCTGTTAAAGAGTACAAGATATTCCACAGGTCTGTGTTGATTCACTACTGTTTTTAATTACATTCCTCATTAACCCCAGAGGCCTTCTTTTGTACTGTATTTGTAATGTATTTGCAGAAAATGTTGAACAATATAAAAATGTCCAATTCTACTTTGTGCTTTTTTTGAGTTGTGCCCAATGGAGGCACTTCAGACAATTAGGAACTTACATTCAATGTGAGAGGTAGGATTCCGCCTACAATTACATTCAAACCAACCACCCATCATTATGGACCCCTTTTATGCCTTCTTCCTTTGATTGCTAAGTGAAAAAAATGAACTGGGTCCAGGACAATTTCAAAGTGTTTCCACACACTCACGGTAAAACAACATTTCCAAGAGAACAATGGAGTTGTTGATTGAAGATGAGACGGTTCCAAAGAGCTGATCCGAATTTCCCACAACGAGGCAGGCCATGCGTTGGCACATGTTAATTGCCTCGTAATGACGGGAACCTATTTCGGCAAGACATAATCACACCTGTGCAACCACAGACACCTGAGAGAAAGATGCGTTTCGTTTAAGGACGAATCAGAGTGTGGCTGCACTCACTAGTGAACCAAGTGTGCAGTATTGTACTGACTGACTGTCAACTTATATTGTCAGACATTCACTAACGACACGATATTCTGACGCAGAAGGAGTTCATCGGTCATTCACTTGTATTTAGATGTAGTTTCAGTGATTTTAATAATTCTTGCTACTTCCACTTTTCCAACTTTAGATACCAATCACGATATTTTTGGTGACATCACATTCCTCCACTTGAATTCTAAATGTCGTCCAACTGGACATCTGTTGAGTACAGATACCCATGTTTTCTTGCCAGTTGGTCACATTTACACACACACACACACACACTCTCCCTGTCTCATTCTATGGCTCCCTCCTTCATACACACACACACATTCTCCAAAACTTTATTCTGAATTTCCTAAACTATAGAGAGGTTTGCTAATGATATTGTATGAAGATTCTGTTACCTCCACGTAGAAGGCCATCAGGATGAGATGATGAGATGTCAAAATCAGGACCCATCTCCTGTGTCGTAAATGTCCATTTATAAGAATGACCAGGACCTCACGACTTAATTAAAAGCCATCCTTCACTGACCCAGTTCAGCTTTGACTATGGTTGACCTTTGACCTACAAAAGAGAGGTCACGTCTAAAAGGGGCATGCCACAGCAGAAAGCAAGCCCACCCAATTAAATCAGGGGGAAGAGAGAGGACTTGTGAGCGTGTGTGTCGTGCTGGGAGAGGGAGTAGTGAGGGCTACGGCAAAGACAAAACAGAGCTTAATTAGAATCCGGGAGCCTCCTTTGTCAAGGGTAATTAAAGCTGACAGCCGCTGTGAAGAACAGAAGTGGCAAAAAAAAAAAAAAAATAGAACTCTTTAAAGTACATGCCTCACTTCAATAGGCTGGCTCAACGGACGCCGTGTGGTCAACACTCAGATCGACGGGTCTCGATTTCCTTCCTTGCATCTGGGGTTGTGCTTAAGAGGTGCATGTAGGGATGTGAAATGTATCAAATAGCAGTACACGGTTAAAGATAAACGCAGGGATTTACCAGAGATAGTACTCAGGCACACCACCTCCTGAGCTAAGCCGACAGCTTCAGCATGTGATCGACAGCTGGCCATCTTGTAGTGGTTTGTGTGTGTGTAGGAACTGCAGGTGGCCAATCTATTTCTCAAACAAGACACATTTTCTTTATATCTATAACCTTGAATTGCAATTAAGCCAGTATAGAATTCAAGAAATGTGCCTTACTACAAGCGGTATGTATGTATTCACCTTAATTTCATTTAATTAAATTGGTCTAAACCGCATACAAAAGGGAACTATGTTGTCAAGGAAACTCTTTGGGGATCTTGTGCCACAAGTGCGCACTCTAGTGGAGGGCTATGGTAGTAATAAAGCCGGCGCTCACAAATGTACACAAATGCAAGTTTGGAGATTACTTTATTTTGAAAAATTTCAGAATTTCCTATACATTAAGCATCAGTGTTACTTCAACAGAATAATATTGTAGATGTTGTCTTGCAACAGATAGACAACTCAGCCAGCTGCAAATTACAAAGAAGTCACTATGTCCCACTGTACCATGAAATTGGCCCACGTATTTTGGCAAGCATACAAACAGACAATCTCTCCTTCTCACTCTCTCACACACACACACACACACACACATACACACACACACACACACACACACACATGCATGCAAACGAGAAAATGATGAAATGACATTCTAAGATACCTATGATTTTGCATTCGAACAACAGATGATTTAAATTCATAAAAAAATGTCTCCCCGTCAAGTTTTTGACAAAAATAATTTTTGTGTTCATGCCATATCTTACTCAGAATCATACTTGTAAATAGGAGGGTAAAGTGCTTCGTCATAGACACCACCAGAGCTACCTTGGAGAAGGCACTAGTTAGTGACGGCAGAGTCCTGTTAGGTTGGCTGGCTTATGGAGCCCCTAAACGCTAAGTGAGCCCCTGTCCGTTTACGATAGTCGAACGGGATTGGCACCATGTCTTCAGGAATATTGCTCTGTGAACTTCAAGTGAAACTCTTTCAGTTTCTCCAAGAGGGTCTTCAGCTTGTCTGCCGGGGGCAAAATGGTCATCCTGGAGAGAATCAAACTTGGTGAGCCATACACTCAATTAAATTAATGATCGCAATCCATGTTAAATTGTAACCAACTGTAACCTTTGAGCAGACACTCATATGCACTGACTGGGGAAAAAGAGCATTGATAGGCAAATGATTGAAATGGACTATTTGGCCACCCACAATGTTTAACCTTGGATAGGCTGAAGCCCATACCTGAAGTGGTAGGTTCCATCCCTCTGTCCGAACCCACTCCCAGGCACCAGGCATATCCCCGTTTCCTCCAGTAACCTCATACAGTAGAACATGTCCGCGGCCTGGCCTTTCGCCTATGACCACACAGTGTCGGATGAAAAGAAAGAAAGAAAAAAAAAGACGTTAAACCCTCACATGCAACGTTTACAAAAAGGACTATCGTAGGGACCCCTGACCCCACTAAAGGCACGTTCTCTGCGGGTCTGACCTTGGCCTCTGAGATGGCTCTGGGGGGCAGGCTGATGCAGGGGAAGGAGTACATAGCCCCCTGCACGGGGTTACAGCTGATACCAGGCACCGTGTTCAGGATCTGCTCCGTCAGCTTGGCCTTCTCGGCCAGGGCACTGAGGGTGGCCGTACGCTCCTGGGAAAGAGAAAGAGAAAGAGAAGAGAGAGAGAGAGAGAGAGAGAGAGAGAAAGAAAGAGAGAGAGAGAGAGAGAGAGGAACAACGGGATAGGGGGAGAAATAAATGAAACTTAAAGAGTGTGATAATATGAGGAAAACCAACAGGACAGCTTTAGAGGTCATCCCATGAAATGACTGCCCAGAACAAAGTATTGGATATAACCTGGATTCTATCTTGACCTACTGCCATCAGAACGGTAAACCAGTCAAGGGGTTGACTCCTTCAGCTTCTCGCTGAAGATCGTGTAGTGAAATGCACGCCGATGTCACCCCATGAAAAGGCCTTGAACACTCAATTTGAGGTGCCTTTCATGAATTTGTATCTAGGTGCTTTATCACCGCAACGTAATCTATCAACAACCGAGAGCTTGAAGCACAAAACTTGGATTTCACAGTGGGATGCGCTTGATTTCTGTACCTTCATGAAAGTGGTGTAGGAGGGCTCCCCGGGCTGGGGGGGGTTGACCACCAGGTCCATGAGAGCCTGGCCAGGGACGGGGGGACACAGGCGGACGGACACAAGCTTGGTCAGCTGCTCCGTCACCTGGGGGTCCATGTTGATGATCTCCATGTAGCCGCCACGGAAACCACACCTGGGGGGTGGGGGGGTGGATAAAAGACATGAGGGAGACATCTGGGAATCTGTTGCAAGTACATGTATACAGAGGGATAGAACACCTTCTGCTGTGACTGTACTGGATGTTTCTGTCATTAGGGTAACAGTCAAAACGGCCCATAAGAAACTCACTCTCCCATGTAGCACTTGGAGGTTGAGTGGAAGGACGCTAGTTCGACTGTGTCGGAGTACTCGGGGCCCATCTCAAACAGCACCTTCTTAAAGGAGTGGAACTGGCAACCGTCCGCATACACGTTATCTTGATACACCTGGGAAGGTCAAAGGTCATTCCACTGTTACTCTTCCTGGGTAACGGCCGCGGCAAAAGATTTGAGTTTGCCGCCGGTTGCTTTACCTCGTCGGCCATCAGAAAGAGACGCTCCCTGGCGGCGAATCGGATGACATCCTCAATGCACTGTCGGCTCTGGACTTGACCTATCAGGAAAGCGCATGGTTGCGTTACTGTGTTGGAGACTTGAGAGTGGGCGGAACTGGAATGGTGGTTTGGTTGCATGGCCAGTGTTATGGTGCTCTACTGCCCCCTACTGAAAGCTATGTGAAGAGTGTGATTACATGTGTCACAACTAAACACAACGGTCAATCATCACTATGGCACGAGTTCATTCACACACTAGTGCGGTCTATGAGCCACATGGTTTCCAACGACAACACATTCCATGATAACAGCTGTCCCAGTTCCGATAAGAGCGATCAATGCAGAGAAAGTATTTTACCATTCATTCACAGTCTCACTGTCAACACTCAACCACAATCAATATAACTAGAAAGACAAGGAATCTTTGTTGACTAAACTTTGCTGACCTACCAGTGGGGTTCCCGGGGTTGATGATGCAGAGGGCGCGCGGGTTGCAGTGTCGCCTGGCCTCCTCCAGGGAGCGCTCCAGCTCGCTGATGTCCATGCTCCAGCACTGGCCCTCGTTCAGGTAGTAGTTGATCTGCACGGCACCCAGCTCGGCCAGTGCGGCAGAGTACAGCGGGTACTGGGGGATGGAGATCATCACGCCAGTGCGCCCCTGGCCCTCGCCGCACACCAGCAGCTTCAGCATGGTCTGGAAGGAGTAAAAGTCAAGACAGTTTGAGGTTCCTATACTTACTTTACCCTCTTTGTTTATCAACGTATATAATGATATTTATGAAGGGAAAGCTGTTTAAATCAATTCAATTCGCTGTAGTTCGCATATGGCCATGAGAGCCATTATAGTTATGGAAATAATATGTGACTTCCAATATGGACAGCGTGTTCCTTCGTCTATGATCATGATAGCGCAGTCTTAAGCGATATGATATCACCTACCACAATGCCGTCACTGGCCCCCGTGGTGAGGTAGATGTTATCAGGGTTACAGGCCACACCCCCGTCCCTGCGCTCAATGTATCGCGCAACATCCTGGCGCACACAGTCAATGCCCTGACTGGCACTGTAGGCCCCTAAGAGACACAGAAAGATACATTAGTTAAGAATGATCATTAAGGTGAAGTCTGGGGGTGGGGTTGTCATCTAATAGTTCAACCTCACAGAATTGTTTGGTCAGAACTTGTTGCGTTAAAAAAGGCTTATGTGCACCCCCAGGGCCAACGCGCTCACAACGTCGTACCCATACTACTTCCTCCGCAAGACTGCAGAAGCCGGCGTGCTCTACTTTTGGCGTCCTCCGGGAATGTATTATCGTTCAGCAGCTCGGGGTAGGAGCACAGAGCCAAGACCTTGAGAAAACAAGACAGGACACACAGCCAGGTGAGCCGCAGACTGGGAATGGACAGAACACTGTGGCCCACACCACACAAATCTGCATCAGGCAGGGTAAATAGAACCAGAGAAACGTTGTGACTGATGGGGGGGGTCATCTATATTTAGACGGAGGGCTCTGGCACCCGAGGTAGGGTTCAGCAGCGGACCTGACGGAAGAAGGTGATGGGCTGCTGGCCCATGGCATGGGCGTCTCCGATGTTGGCCTTGATGACCTCGGAGAAGGGCTTCTTCACTCCCTGCAGGGCAGAAAGAACACACAAAAGACGGAAGGGGGGGGGGGTCACAACGGTTCACAGCACAAAAATCTGGTTGACAAGCCGTCAACCTTTTCAATTGGTAACAGACGCATGTAGAAGGGCTCGGGTACACAGCCGATCGGAGGTCACCTACAATGCATATTCCATGCCAAATGATTACGGAGCAGAACGAAAGGCAAACGCGCCGCCTGACTGGCACATTATCAGAGGAGCAAACAATGCGTGCAGCAAGGCAAAAAAAAAAAAAAAGGTTGCCGTCAGCTATTCCTGCTTCCGTGTTCCTCCCTTTCTCTCTCCTGTTTCAGAACAGGACATCATAACAGGATAGAGCAAACTGTACTATCAAGTCTTCACCTGCCCCAATTATTTTGATATCCTAACGGATAGCACATGGTTTGTTGTGCTATCTTAAAACGAGCCTGGTTAAGTGAAATAGACTCTAGTGGTCTTTAAGTCAGGCATAATTTTTTATAGCAAATGTAACTAAATTAGCGAAGGGAAACACCAACATAGGTTGTGATTATCAACTGGTGGTCTATGAATAAATGAACATTTACCTCCGTGGGAGCGAAGTGCACGAGGTAACTTCCCTCTAGGCTTACCCTGCCATTGAAACAGGAACATATTGTATTACCTAAAAAAGTAATGACACACACGAGCACAACATCTTGACGCACTGTCCGAAACACTAGCTTGTTTAGCCTTTCCAAAGTGTGGATGAGTGAATTATATTTGATACCACCAAAAATACATTGGTTCTTGCTGGCAGAGCAGCTGAAAAAATTATGAGGTCTATAGAGGACAAACTGTGCAGCTAAAGCAGTGCCTGAGTAAGTCCCACCAGATGTTTCGTATTTGACATTCTATAACAGCATGTACAGTGGCAGGAGGCCACCCCAACCCTGCAGGATTCTAAACAGCATCCCTGTTAACCGCGACACAGGCCGACCTTTGGCCAATAACACACAATAAGACACATGAAAGAGACTGTCCTACTCTCTGATTGGCTGCACCATGGAGGTGTCTCTGAGCCTGGGCCAATCAAATGATAGAAGGAAGGTGCCACCCTGCAACCCAGGGAATCAGCTCTTCGTACAGATGGGACCTTTTATAACAAACAAAACAAATCAAAACCAAAGGGGTGCTCTGTCCCTGAGAAGGGACGGGAAGGTCACTGCTTTACCAAAAGTCCTTTCTTAGAGACAAACAAAACCTGCTGACATACACCCAGCTGTCCAGTGTCCACAGACAGCTTTTTGGGAGAACCTGTTAGTCCCAAGGGTACATATCCTGAAGGACGCTATAGTTAATAAAACATGCCAGGAATCTTCCACTACATGTTTGCTGCATTGTCCACCCAGGGAAAAAACAATCCACTGCAAAACAAAAACATCAGACGGTCCTCCTTGCAGTACAGGTCAATACATGGATTTCTGAAAAAAAAAAAAAAGTAAAAGTAATACATGCAGCTGTGATTGTTCAAAGGGGATTTAGTAGCTGGCACTAAACGGTGCCCTTCATAAGATCAGAATGTGTGGAGAGAATGTGCCAACAGCGACTCCAGCCCTGACAGTTGGTTCCCATAGCGACTCCTCACGCTATAGCAGGCATCTCTGAGGGCCTCCATTTTCCCTAGCAAACCCTAATTAGCACAGCACAAAGGCTACACAGTTCACAGCACAGCTTAGAGGTCTTGCCAGCGCTGTTACTTGTGGCTTTTTGAATGCAATTTTACAAATCGCAGTAGGCTAATCCAACCATAGTTTCACTCCGCTGCAAGTGTTGACCGAACACAGTGCGAATGTGACTACGTGGAGGGTGTTCTTTTCTTAGACAAAAGCGAGCAACTGAATGCCACATGTGTGTCCTGTATTCCCAGAGAAACCTGACACCGTGTAGAGAATAGAAGGAACAGGCAGCGAGGTACTCTTTAGACAGAGAACCAGTACAGTGAAACTTGGAAGAGGTTGCAGAGAAATGGGATGGGTCACACTTTAGGGAACACCTCACGGCTATTAATTACCTGTTTTTGCCAAACAGGCTGAGGTCTGTTTCATAACAAAACTGGTTGATAGGATAAAACAAATGCAATAGAGTAATAAACCATGTTCATTCAGTCACGTTAATGTTGTCTCTTTCTAAATTGATGAATTAATCAGGATTGTGTTCAGCATTTTTTAATGAAATAAATATCAGGAGAAACTCTTATGGAATGGAAAAGCAAAAATAAATGTAAAAGGCCCCATGGCCGATGTTACTGATTGGCCAAGCAACGACTAGGTTTATGTATAGCGTTTTCTCATGAGTCAGAACAAATAGAGAAGATAAATACATGAACTAAAGGCCATTTGGCACCAGTGTACCATCTGCTCAATGTCAGCGTTGCCACTAATACAAGGCCTCCCCAGGCCTTATCCCTTCCTGTGTACAGCACTTGACAGGGGCCACTTTATACAGAAGACTGGACTTGGTAAACGAGGGGTCTGGTTTCTATGACAACCTCCTGGCAAGACGGTAGTATGTTAGTAAAGCCTAAAAAGTGTTACAAGGACTGGCTGATACCTATCATATTATACATATATATTATAAGTACACCTTTCTAGGAAAGACTGGTCTAACAGGTCTAAGCCTCCCACAACCTTTTTTTTTTCCTCAAGCACCATTCACTTGAACAACATTTTGTCTTTCTACTTTAGTTTTTGGGGAAAATATGACAGCTGTATCTACATTTAGCCTTTGTTATAAGGATCAATGACTATCAGCAACTAGAGAAGGTGTATTACCTAACACACTCATGGCTACAGTGAATAAAGATAGGCCAAAATATAAATAAATACCTAATTTTTTTTTTTACCAGATATCAAGGTAAGAATTCAGGGGAGAACCTACAACACAGCCTACTTATAATACAGAACACTGGACTATGCATTACAATTATCTGAATTTGTTAAAATCATTCTTAAGTATGTAGCCCCTAATTGTCTGGGACTGGACTGAGGCTGACCAATGCTACAATCTGATATGCTTTAGAAAGAATTTGACTCGGATTGGCCCCGTAATTGTATCCTCTGAGCACCCATTCATAAACTTGAGAGCTGAGCTGCATGAGTGACTCTGGAAAACGTCCGACTATAAGGGTCTTTGAAATAGGGGATGTGAGAGGATCCCTCACCCTTGCGTCTCAAATCGCATTACAACTTTCAGTACTGCAGCTGCACTTGCAAAGTATGTTATGCACGCATTTATTTATTGGGACATTCTAAATATTTCTTCTGGCTTACAAGTAGTATGATAGTACGGGTATCGAGACGCAGTCTTAGACTTATCTTCTGATTGGTGGTCTGTTGGGTCACCATCAATGGTGCAGTTTGAAGCAAGCACAAGACAACCATTGAACAACTGTTTAGGGGTAATTAGAGCTAAACGGAAACACGTGATAAGATGCAATAGAACAAGGGTATACATTGTGACACTCTGCTAAACTTTGAAATCCGCTTTGACATGTTATTAAAAAAATAAAAAAACTTTTCATAGCGTTGGCTGAATTAGGTCTCATCATTTGAATGATTTTGAACAGTAACAATTAGCGCACATTTGCAATGAGGATGCATAAAGGCAAATCGATATGACCGTTACAATAATTTGTATCCACAGAAAAAAATGAACATGTCTGTAAATGAATGATCGTAGTCACAGAAAAAACCCCTGAAATCTGTAGCCGTACCCACAGAAAATAATCACTTCTGCAGTTTATGTGTGCTTCAGTTCATCAATCTGCCTTTCTACGCCAACAGGTTTTCGGTTTGGTTAACTACTGCAAAGACATGCGCTACTCTAAATCCCTGCCCCCATAAAAACATTTCGCAACAGCATAGAACAATGTAAGATAAACCGGAGCCTTAATGACTGGCACACACGAAGATGTGTATGTGTATTTTATGAAAGTGATATAATCTTGGTACTCAAATAATAATTCAAAGACTGTTTATGGTGGCAGTCTGTGCCTGACGCGGCAACACACTTGGGGTTTGACTGATGCAATGTGAGTGTGGTATTAGCAGTAGGGCTTGGTTCAAATGGACTATCATGCATGTGGAACTCTAAAAGTAAAAAAGGACTAGTCATGAAGAGTGCTATTTATTCAAGGTTAGAGACACAACTAAAACCTAATCTAAAACATAGCGTTCTCTCTATAGCCTACCTCTCGCAGTTCCTTCTCAATCTGCACGGCGCGTTGGACAATTGGTCCCCGTACTGCGTATTCAACCATCTTCACAGTGGGGTTCATGGTGTCGATGGTCAACACTTTTCCCCGGGACGCCACACCATTCTCTGACATTTTTTCCTGAGCGAGCCCAAACAGCGTTGCACTGAGTCCTGAATGTGCTCTGCATGGGGAAGAGAAATGAGATAACGGGGAGGGGATCATAAAAGCGCGACCACCAGAAATCTGGTGAAAAGTCCCGAAACCGCCAAAAAGCAGGTCGTTTCTACTATTGGTCAACAGCCGTACGCTTTTGGAACGTAAAAGTTCTATCCTTGAGGCTGACATCTTCAAAAGTCTATTTAAAGTTCTAGTTTTGTCTGCACTGCTGCGCCCGAGACAACCATGGAGTTCGCAGAATGGACACTAAAGCAGGCTCTCGAGTTGCGCAACTGGCAAACTGCTTAAATAAGCCGCACAGACCTTTGTACCTAACAATAAAGATAGAAGGCTTTTTAAAAATTATCAGAGAAATAACGACACGCTCCTATTTCGGCCACACTACGATCGTTTCATTAGCTTGGTATGAATCCAGTCTTGACTACTTTTCCCCTCCCAACGACACACAATGTAAGCCGTCTGTAGAGACAGTATAATTTTTCAACGAGCTATCCCTGTTTGACGGCTTTTATAGCCCACCTCCGTCCCGTTACGCACCGTACGTTGTCAGTGGGTTCTGCAGTTACCGAGACGTCAAACAGAACCAGTGAGAGAACAACTTTGAACCAGGTCTACGGAACTCCTCTCGTCTTTCTTAGATTGCTGGATAAAACGCGCGCTCTGTAGAATTCGGGTGGAGACTGACGTCAAGCTTTTATTCTGCAAAAATGAAGTGCTCCTCCTATTTGGATATGTTCCCACTCTATGCCACACCGCTGTGCAGCATCGGGGACAAATATAAATCAAGAATCTGTACATTTAATTATTCAGAAGTGTGTGAAACTGGAAATAGTCTTATTTAATTCTAATACAAATTGTAATATAATGTCTAGACCACTTGGAATTTAAACCTAAATGTAACCACATTTCAAAAGTACTAAAGAGCATTCCTCACTTGCCCTCCTTTACCTCTTTGTCACAGCAATGCCTGACCCTAAGCATTCTAGCAATGCATGTGACCATAGTCAAAGGGTAATGGAAATGGTCAAATAACAGCTGTTAAGCTACATCACAAAACTTTATTGTCCTTAAAATCAAACACACAAACACACACACACACACACACACACCCCCTTAGGTAAAGTCACAATGTAACCACCACCTAGTTAATTACATGAATTCACAGCTTCAGTAAGTCTAATTCAAGTGTACTAAGTGTGCGAATATCTTGTTGGCACAGAAAGCATGGAGACAGTAAAAGAAAAGTTGGAATTGAGAATGATTCCGCTACCAAAATGTGATAAGATTAGGGCTTGTGTACTGGTATATGTACTGTTCCTTTCAGAATGACTGTGTGCCATAAATTACTGTGCCTGGACACCTTGATAATAGGAAGGCTAGTCAGTTCCCCTTACATACACCAAAGTGTATTTCACTGGTGCTCAAACAAAGTAAACTACTTTCATGCATTTGTTGATGCATGGCATGCCTGATCTTTAGTGTTAAAAGGCTATGTGAAACATCAATACTTTCTGAATAGTGTATCAAAACTGTGTGTAAAATTATTTATTTAAAACCACTGCCTACTGAGAAGGCTATTACTGAGCCACAAAGTTCATGACTTGTCAGAAAGGATTGTTCAGCAGTAAAAGAAAAACTGCAAGTTCACAATTTGTTTAAATATCAATCAAGTCAACTATCTTGTCTGGGAATGTTTGATATTACTTAGAAATCATTATACACCTTTGCAGACCTTTGATCAGGCCAACAAAATGATTCACCAAATGCTCAAGATGTCTGAATAGAAGGCCCTGTAGCTTTTGGGTCACGCATGTCCCTTAAAAATAAGTCAAACACGATTATTTTTACGGGGCATGATCTCGTAAAAAATATACAAAATCTCCATCCTACCAAGCAATACTATCAAATAACAGTTTAAGGCTTTTTCATCAAAAGTTTGACTTAAACCACTTCATAAGAAAACAGGTATGGGATACAGTCTCACCAGTCAGTTTTATTTCCTTCTTATCCTCTTAGGGTCCCATGATATGGATGAAAGTCTAACGTAGAGGCAGAGTAAAGTCAGAGAACAAACATTATGCTGACTATACAAATACTTTTACAAAAGATATTATTATAACAACAATTTCCTTAGTTCTCTAGTGGTTTAAACTTCAAATGTTGAAGTATAATTTTAATAACAAAATAAACTATATAATCCCAGTGATTTCATACTCTACTGTATGAGCCATCTATGAGATAAATTAAATCACAGCATCATGAGCATGACATCCAACCATGAGTCTAAAAGAGTTAGGTTTACATGACAGTCTGCACAGTAGCAACCACTTGTTATCACAGTAATCTGTCCAAATATCAACTAAAAGCCAGTGGATGTAATGATGGATGAGAGGGTCTGCGTGGCCACCGAGCTCAAGGCAAAAGTGGGCACTGACAGTGGTGTGAGCAGGTACAGCTGGTGCTGGGGCGTCTGCAGGCCAAAGCACTTACAATCTTCGGTCACCAGGTAGCACTGCAGCGGCTGGTGGGGGAAGCCCAGGGTAAAGTCCTCCTGAAGGGTGTCCCCACGCTGAACCCTCTCTTCAGGGGTCATGGCCGGGCTCTCTTCCTGACTGAAGTATCGCGTGGAGGCAAAGATGTAGAACAGCCTGATGAGTTCCCAGCAGCGCGCCTTGGAGGGGGCCGGTGAGTCATTAGATGGGGGGTAAGTGTGTGGCCGCACACAAGAGACGGAACGTCGGGATTCTTGGTTGATAACAAGTAGTGCCAGCACGTCGGTGCGGAGGGACACAAAGGCTGGCAGGCAGCGCTCACCCACGGCCAGGCAGCTTCTCAGGACCTCCACCAGTGGGGACCAGAAACGACCCACCAGCTCCCTCTCTGCCTGCTGCAAGGAGGGGCTGGGCCCACACAGCACGCACACATCTACCCCCAGGAGCAGCTGGAAGCGGAGGAGGCGGTGGGCCACCGTGGGGCTGCCCTGTGGCAAGAACACAGGGTAGTCGCATGAGGTTGAGCCCGAGGTGGAAAGCAGGTGTGTCAGAGCCGACAGAAGCACCATCTCCTGGGCTGCAAGGCGCCACCACTTGTCAGTGGCGGCGGTTATCCGCCCGTGGACCATCAGGCAGCCAAACTCGCTGCCGGCAGCCTCAGTGAAGCCCGCCAGCGCTTCCTGAAGTAGGGCGGGCTCCGGAGGCAGCAGGCAGTCAGCACAGTGGGTAAGGCTGCCAAGGGTGCCTTCCGGTCTCCCCTCCAGGAGCCTATCAATGAGGCGGTAGCAGGAGCGCAGGTCCTTCTTGAGTCTCTCCACGTTCCTTACATTGGTCAGCTCCTCTTGGCCCAGCACTAGCACCATGCAATTCCACACGTTTTCCAGCAGGCGGCGCAGGTGATGTTCCTGTTCCCTACTGCCTCCAACAAAAGTCCCATGCTGTCCACCTCCGCTCACAGCAATTAACATCACACTCTCCTGAAAGACTCTCCATACCACGCAGCCACGGTCTGTCTCACAGCTGGACAAAACCACAGCTTGTCCCCCGCCAAACATGTGCACGCCATTGAGGGATCCAATGACTGAGAAGGGCAGCTGCTTGGAGGCGCCCCGGGTAAATAGGGGCACCCCGCTGTTAGCGGTGAGGCAGAGGAGCTGGACAGAGCCATCCTGAAGCATCATTGTGGGCGGGGTGCAAGGAGTTCACTGCAATTAATGCAGGGCATTTAAGTCCTTAGGTCAAATTATGTCAAGAAGACATTTTCGGAAAGAAAAAACTTTGAAAGAACAGTGCTAGACAGTAAACAGCCTTCTTAGTGTTAGCTGGCAAGTTCTTATTGCACAAAGTGAAAACACTAGTTGCACATAACGTTAGCTTACCTACATCTTAAAAGGCCAACAAATCGCAAAAACTATGATAATGATAATGATGGCCAGGTAGTAACAAAGTATGCAATTTTGAGAGCATCTGTACTTAGCGGCTAGGAATGGTGGAACTAGGATTAAAGCAACCTTTCCGTTAGCTATGTTGTTATACAGGACAACTTGTCTTTTACCTTTTTGTACGTTGACCGTGCCATACATCTCTAGCCAGATAGCTTGCAAACTTGCTCATGCTGTTGCCATTTACTATGACAAGAACACACTTTATTTGCTAGTTAAAGTTAAGTTCGCAAAAAACATTACGTTAGCATTGGATAGCTCTGAATCATGGAGTAAAACAACTGTTTCCACAGCAACTCACGTGATCAATCTCACGTGACATGAAACTTACAAGCAGTGTTGCGTGAGACAGATTTCAAAGCAGTTCTATGCACCCATTGCATGAGAATCTAACAGGGTCCCATTGGCACCGACCTCCGGTCTGACTACAGCTAAGGTGTTGTCAGGATGTTCTGTTCTTGAAGTTCCTCTGGCACGACTTGTGAAAAATGAAAATCTGAATTTGAATATAAAACTGATATAAATCCGTTATATCCGTTTGAATATAAAACGAACAAGTCAGAAATTAAACCTCGGTGTAGGCCTAATAATGATGTGGAGCATGGTATTTTAACGGTTTCCCAACCCTAAACTAAAATGAGACAATTTAATTAACTTGACCATAGGCCTATGTTACTTTACATAATTTGCGATGTTAAGGCAGCGGTAAGTACAGGCCTACTGTTGTTTTTTGTTTTGTTTTTCTAATTATTTAGTTTTGAATACCGATAGTTACCATTGCTTTTCATTACATTTACAATGGTTTTAAACTCGGGGACTACCTTTGTCGATGAAAATTGCGCTTTAGAATTCCACCGCGCAAATGCCTTCAACCAAACAGGTTTGTTTGCTCTTGCCTATCAATCATGTAGGCGCGCATTGCGGGGAGCGCTGATGTCTTTTATTTTTTTTTAAAGGTAGTAACGCCCAATTCAGAAACGCTTACAATTTTATTAAGAGTCCTTTTTCACCAGCCTATTCCGTTTTCTATATTAATGAATTATGTATTGTTAGCATGTAACCCTACCACGTTAATTAATTATGCCTAATTAAAATAAAGCCTGACGTCTTGAGACTTTATAGACATGCTGTCTCTTCCCTTTGCACTGTGATGCACGTAATTAGTGCAGTGATGGGCATTGATTGAGCATATGCATTGATAGAAGCTAAGAGAAGACCAAGCTCACGCCTTAAAAATCTCAACAATGCACCCAGAATACCTGTGGTGAAGCGCATCATACGGACACGGATGAGTTGAGCATGTCGAATTTATTGTTTTCCGTCTTGGGGTTTTTCTTTGCTGTCTGTTCATCCTGGTTTAGTATATGCACCACTGTACAATAATACAATACTACTGTCGTTAACGTTACGCGCAGGGGGATGCTTAAAGAGTGCTTCGTGGACGTCTGCATAACACTAGTCTAGGCTTGCAGGCGCGGTAATATTGCGTAAGCCGCTAGACAGTAACGCACCAATCACACTGTTCTATGGTAATTTAGGTTCACAATTAAACCAATTGTGAACCTCGATGGCAATGAGGATGTATAGTTGTCAGAATTTTTATATTTTCATTGGATGGGGGTTTGCACGTTGTTTGCGTAATACACTCACAAGGGGCAGCAAGGGTGTTGGCCAGGTCATGTCCCTGTGTAGGTGTGATGCAAGCAAAAACAAATAAAAACATTTAATTGGTCACCTATGACTTTAAAGCAAGGTTTAGAGTTTAAAAACAATGTGATCTCTCTGACAACATTTATTTAGAGTAGTTGACTCTTGATCTATATGGAACGATTTATGGAACAACTGAAAACAATAAAAAAAACATTTAAAAATGGATGAGTTAGCACACGACAGCAACAGTTAAAATAGGTAATTCAGTAACATGTAATGAATCTAGTCTCCATTAAAAACTGAAGAGTAGAAAAGACCCAAGAAGAATAGCAACGATATTAAAGACAGACTGTAGTTTAATCCTTAAATACAAAAAGTCAACAGTGATGACTAAAATAGAACCATAGAAAAGGCACAATAATTTACTTGAAAAACACACTGTGCCATGAAAAATAAAAATGTATTGTGTACTCTAATGTGTTTGAAAATATATGGCAATCTTTGTGTCATGACTCAGAAATGAACGCAAACACATCCCGCAAAAGCCCTCGGCATGAAGCAGTGTTATGGTCAACTTTTCCCTGTAGTATCAAATGAAGGCCTGCAGAACAAGAAAAATATCAGGTAAGGTAGATGTTCAATTATATGGCTGTCAGGATTAATTAAAAAAGTAAATATATATTATTTTCACAATTTGTAATCATAAAATGGTCAAAATACAACAGTAGCGTTTGCGCAGGAATGATAAATGACTCCCCTGAATTACAAAAGCACAAACTTTGAATTCATGGCAAACCAGAAATATTTTCCCAATACAATGTCGTGCTAGTAGTGAATGATTCAATAATTGTTGCCAGAAAGCTTTAATTTCTACTAAGACTGTATACATGAACAGACATTTGTATACCCCAGGAAAGGATCATATCAAACAGGATAATTCCTTAACATTTCATAAGTGGCTGTCACCGTAGCTCCACTCAAGAGAGATGAGAGAGGAGGAAGCAAGGAACAGTGTTTGAGTATCAGAACAGTTTTACAACAGCAGTTCCCACATTAGCACATATTATATATACACTTACCATTGCACAAGTGACACTTTACCACTGTGCTTGTGCACACGTCCAGCAAAGCAGACCACAATGTATAATGTAAAATAATACACATGACAGAGGACTAAGCTCATTATAGATTACCTTCAACAACACAGGTATTATGCACTACTCACCATAAGTTGCAGTAGTCCTATAAGAAAGAGCAGACCTTCTGTGGCCTGAAGGGGTTGGTGCTGGAGGAAACACCAGTGAGAAGAGGGTCCACTAAGGCGTGCTGCATGCAGAACTGCTTGAGGTCCGCAGCTGCTTGGGAGACCTAGCAGAAATATGGGGAACCAGACTTTGACCATCACCAGAGCCAGCACAGCAACATAAGAACATTAGCTGAGCCTGTTATATTACTTAATAAGCTCGCAGATGGAATAACAATAACTATGATGTTAGATCTGGAATTGCTAACCATAAATAGCTAATTCAGAGTGTTTGTGAAACGTTCAATTCTTAAGCCAGGCTACATTAGTTTTCTAATAGTTCTTCAATCCACGCCCTTAGCCGCTAGCTAGCGTAAGCTAACTTAGTGATGCTAACAAGCAAATCCATATAATTTAGTATTATTGTAAAAAAAACAGATATTAGCTCACCTTCACTCTGTCTATGCTTGCTTCGAACCGCAGCTGGTGCACAATTTTCTTCATAGCAACAATATTTGAACCAGACATATTTAATGCGTTTTTCACCCCTAGCAAAATGCTGCGCTATAAACTTACGGGCTGGAAACAAAAGCAAAGATGATGACATCCGGATAAAAAAGACCCTATTCCGGTTGATTCTTCCCTACTCGTTTATCCCACCAGGGGGTAGCAAATAAAGACGAGGAAAAATAACCCAAAATAACTTTATTGTACTGTTAGACCATCTTATTACCAAACCTCTTAATTAGGAATGAATTAAGAAAACTTTAGTTAAGTTAACATTCATCTATACACAGCTGTATTAATATAAAACTGAAATATTCATACATCTAAAATACCAGTCTTTTTCATTCAAAGAGTATCAAATCAAGGAATGACAATAAACCCCTGCCAACAAAAGTTACACCCATCATAAAATAGCTTATTAATTACTAGGAGCTGCTCTGCATACAATATGAAGATAAAAAATTTGTAACATGGCATGTTCATTAAAGTGCTCTCCTGACCCAGTTTAGGTAAACGACAAATGTCCATGATAAAGCAACCTAAATATGATGTTGCCAAAATAATGAAACAGAAAGGAGAGGAGAGTCCTCTGGAGGCTGCGCTGATGAACTTCAAAAACATGGATTGTCATTTTAGCCAGTTTGCTGATAGTCCACAGTAATAGCACTCAATGTGCGTGTCCTTAGGTGAGGCTAGTATCATTTCCAAGAGAAATGATACTGAGGTCTCCACCTCCTAGTCTGTGCCTTGACTTCACTAATGTATCTCCACTCTGTATGTGGCTAGACTCCTGCCAGCTCCCTCGCTTAGGATGTTTGGAGGAACTGTGTGGAGGGATATAAAAGTATGTCCATAAAAAAATGCAAACTTTGCAAATAATATGTTCAAAATTCTATATAATTTGTAATAGACAGCAGAAGTATTTTTAGCATTGCCGTTTTACTATTGCCTTATTATTGTTTGAAGTAGCCCATCATGAGAATATTCAGATAGTAATATTGCTTTATTGTCAACGGTCACGTTTCATCAGCCATCTCCATTAACAGAGGTCTGCCATGTACCTGCCGTCTGGTATGAGTCGGAGGGTGCGGTAGAGGTCTGCAGTGGATGGCATGCCGACAGGGGGAGCTTCAGGTGTGGAAAAGGTTGCATACGTCCGCGATTTGGCCAGCTGCGCTGGCGTGGAGGGTACTCTCATTTCTGGCTCACTTCCTACAAAAGAAAAAGATAAGTTTTAAGTCGACATTATGAGATGTTGAGATAAAACCCACCTTTTGGAGAGAAAAAAGAGACATATTTAATGGAAATTCTTAAGGTGAGTATAATGACAATGACTCACTGATTGATATGGCACTTTGAGAGTCTGACAAGGAATGTCTTTTGCGGTCCACAAATGGAGTCATGTTCAAAAACTGATTCTTGAGCCAGTAAGCACGGTCTTCCTCAAATGCCTTTTTCTGTTTAATACAACAGTGAAAATTGCGTTCAGTTAATATAAACAAGTTTGGGAAACACTTGAGGTTATAAGGTTTACTTTTGTTGTTTTCTCAATCACCTGAATGTTATGCATGTAATACAAGTAATATTCAGACTAACTGGTACCTCGTGTCCCAAACGGATAGCAGCTTCAGTAAATGTCTTTCTCTCGCGGTCAAAGTTCCTCTTCTGCTCCTCAAAGAGCTTCCACTCCTCCTTGAGCCGCTCCTTCTCCTCCAGAGTGTAGCAATCGTTGAGCAGGGCAGCGGTCTCCTCATCGAAAGGAGAGTTCAGTTGCTGCTGCTCACCAAAATGAGGACACAAGGAGTCATATTAATTTGGAAAACTTACCCAGTTGTAATTGTAAGGACTAAAATAACCAACCTAAATGAGACACACATCTTACTGTGGTCACATTAACTTACTGCTGCCTCACATTTAACAGATAGATCACATGGCGATATCAGAGGCACCACAGCATATTCATCAAGTACAACTCTATTGTTTTCTAACACCACAGTAAAATATAATTAAAGTTATATATGCTAAGTAAGCAATCTCAAGCATTTAACAAGCTTCCAATTCTGTACAGAAATCCCTTAGACCTGTGATCAATCCTGAATGAGTAAGACTAAACTACCTCAAGCACCAAAAAGGAAGATAAGGCATTTACATGTGCATTCTAAATGAAGCACAAATGCGAATGCTGCCCAATCGCGCTATATATATATATATATATATATATATATATCTCTCTTTTGACACAATGTATTTTCTTACAATGCTCTGCATTTTGTAACTGAATGGCTTTAGAATTAATCAGTGTACACACATTTGATGAGTGGAATTGTACTCCCTCAGTGATTAAATTAAATTACAAAATTGCTGGGCACGTGACATTTAGCCTTGAAAGCCAAAAGGTTTAAACAGAACCTTAGAAACTAGCTTTTTTTTGCTCCAAATAAATCAAACATTGTTCAATATTAGATGCTATGAGTGTTATTGTTTGGATTGAATCTTAGACATTTTACTGTATTGGAAATATTGCAACAATTGTTTTTCATTTGTTTGTTTATTTAAAAATGCATTATTGTTGTTGTGATATATTAAAAACATCATATACATTTTGTGATTGCCTGCTCAAAAAGACACATTATTCTGAGACGGTTACCCCGTTATGAATAAATAAAATAAATAATAATGAAGTAGTGTTACAGTAAAGGCAACGGGATGAGCATGGTTTCTGACCTGGAGAAGTTGTTGCTGGGTCTGGATGAAGTCTTTGCACTGCTGCACCTCTAGCCTCATCCGCTCCATCTCATCCTCGTGTACATCCCTGGGGACCACCTCTTTACCATCGTACTGCTGGCTCTGCACCAGGGACGCTGGGGTTTCAGGGTGGAAGGAGTTTTGTAAGGACCCAATAATACTTCCGAATTTCCTTTGGATCGCTATACTTTTCCCAATAGACAGATATTTTTTTTATTAAATTTTTTTAATTAGTGACTAAATTTTCACAATGGCAAGTTATTAATAGAATCCGTCACGACAGATTTGAGAAAAAACAAACAAAAAAGAAACATAAAAAAACTAAACGTTGAATGTGAGATGCATTGGCTTGAGAGCTGAAGTGTGCCATGGTGCGGCTGGAGCTGTACCTTGGCTGTCTAGCCTCTCCATGTGGCTCTTGAGCCTCCTCCACTGTTGGCGGATGCTGTTGGTCAGCTGCTCCCTGGCCTGCTCACAAGACTGGTCCAGACTAGCCTCCCTGCTGGAGTCACATACTTCCTCCTCCTTGTCTGAGCCTCCCTGGGGACAATGACGACATAGATGCATTTTGTGCCAGTCTCATTCAAAGTGCAACAAATAAATGTAGCGTAGAAACATAATGGTTTTCGGATTAAACACAAACGGGGCCTCATTGGTTCGGATGTGCACCTGACCAACAACGCAAATATATAAAACTAATACAATCCAGTTAATATGGATTTAAAAATATAACATTTTTTTTTTTTATAAAGCAAACACACTGACAGGTCCTATCACTGTGAATGTGCGGCAACTTTCTATAATCGCTTCATACGGCTTTTAAATTCTTGCTGTGCAATCTAAATAAAGATCTTAATTTATCAAACATGGCTGTACTGCGAATGTTTTGTCTGTTTTTTGCTGTACCGTTGTATCGAAATGAAATAAAACCTAAATTGAGAATGAAACGCACACATTATATCAAAGCAGTTGCCTCTCCACATATTCTTAGATTCTCACCTTTCGTAGGAGGAGACAAACATGACTTTAAATCATCAGCAATAACATTTTAATTTGGACCGTGGGGAATGTTCTGACCTGCTCCATGCTGTCATCAGCATTGGCTCCTCTTGAGCAAGGCTTCCGTGGGCTCAAAATGGATACCATGTCTCTCTTCATCTGCTGGAGAACCTTCTTCAGCTCAGCGTTCTCCAGCATCAAAGTCCGGTGGCGACCTTCGTAGTTAACGAGCAGGGACTTGTACATCTCCCCTTCATGTCTGCCGAAAGGAAGTAATAATAATTGTTACCTATACAAACAGATCTGGTTTAGAAAAAATTAAAAAATTAAAAACTACTAACTTTTAGTTTTTTTTCTTTTAGACCAATAGATTTTGAAAAAGTACTAGAGATAGTCAAAAGGCACACTTCATCTATAGTACCTGGCTTCCATCTTTCCGGTCTTCCACTGGCTTCTTTTACCATCGGACCGTCCCAGGTAGTTAAGCACATCAATGGCTAGATATGAGGGTAAGAGGGATCCACAACTGTTAAAACGTACATACAACTACGCACAAAATCGGTTAAAGCTTAAGTTTTTCCGGATACATATAATAAGTAAGAATATACAGAGGGGCCTTATACACCTACCAAGTTTCTTGTCCCTCTTGTCTACCAGTAGCTGGTTGAGGCGTTCTTTGAGCTTAGTAGTCTCTCTTTCTTTCCTCTTGGCATCGTGGCTGTACTGGCAGGCTCTGCTGGCAATGATACTCTGGAGCTTTTGGACCTGGACAGGACAGAAGGAGTCATAGTTTCGTTCCAGAACTACAAATGTTGTGCACATAATACAGTATATATTTACCTCGTCTTTTTCTGTTTTCAGGCAACTTTGAAGAGTCTTGATTTTGAGTTGTGACTGCCTTTCTGCCTCGTGAAGTCCCGATTTCTCTCTTTTTAAAAGTTCGAGTTGATCCTGCAGGCAGATGCAAAAATCTTACCACTACTTCCCATGAACATGATACAGGGTTTATGAATATATGCACCCTGACTAAAGTTGAGAGCATTTCTGCAATGGTCAGCATTGAAATAGAAGTACACTACTGACTTTGAGCCTGGAGTTGCCCATCTTTAGGTGCTCCAATGAGCTGGCATTCTTTAGCTGATCAGTCTCCAGGTCCTGCAGTGTGTGCTGGCTGCGCCGGTGCATCTGCAGCAGCTCGTACATGACATTCAGGGTAGGTACTGTGCTCAGGCTGGCTCCCTCCGGTGGGCTGGCCTCGATAATAGTGGTGGATAGGCCCAGGGAGCTGATCTCCTGTGGGACATAGAACAAGGACATTGTGTCACTCTGTTGGTGGCGTTGAGCATTAGTGTGACCCAGTTGATTAACAAGAGGCACCGTAGCCAAAAATAGGGTGCGATACACTAAAGAATCAGACTGCAAAACAGTATAAACAGAGCTTGAAGTTACTCTTACTCGAAGCAACACCAAACGACCTACCTGACTGATGTAGGAGATGCACTGGGAAACATTTTCCTCAGTACAGAAGGCACTTTGCACACTGTAGGTGGATTGCATGGCTGGTAGGTTGTTTTGCCTGGAGGGGGACATGGTCACTCGCAGTATGCTTGAGATCTCATCGCTTTCTAGAAAAAAGAGATGCGACATTGCAACATCATTTATTAAATTAATTTCTCTCCAACTGAAAAGTCTGGAACTGTCCTGAATTGTATAGAGACCCCACCAAAACGGAAACAAAGGGAGGCAATAAGTATAGTCTATGATGAGAAGACAAGAGCGAGACGATGTGTATGCACACTTACCCAAAGACGGCTCAATGGTTCGAGTTGTCCACCACTCTCCCATATCACTAGCACGTCAGCAGGTCATCAGACTGCGAGCGATGGATTAGGCCCAAGTCAGATCGTCAAACAAAGCGCCCTGGCTGGAAGATAGTCCTGAAATAGAGCAGCAGCAGGGCATGACATAAGAGACCTGCGCTGGATAATCTGTGTCGCTTCTTTACCAAGGCAGGATTAAACGTCAATTGTGTGCTAGTGGGGGGATGGATTGGGGGTGGGTACTGTAGGGCTGTTGCGCACTGACAGCTAATATGTGGCGTAGCTGGGTGATCCAATGAGTTGGAGAGAAGGCGTCGGAAACAGTAATGCAAACAACAGTTTGTCAGTCATTGCAGTAAGTATTTTACACAGGATTTATTTGTCAATATACTAAAGGGCTAGAACATAATGGTAATGGCATAAACCTGTGAAACAAGTTGGATCAGATTCTACCCACCAAGATGGTATTACAAATACTTTAGGGCTCCTTTTCGGTATTGACTATGAGCAGAATATACCAGTGTCACCAGACCCATCTATGCAATGCCTCTGCAGTCTTTAAAAGCACCAGACAAATGTCAACTTGTCTGGCGTGGACAAATGTATTAAATGTCAAAAACCAATTTATTTGCTCTAGTATCTTAATCCATGTGACTCAATTAGAGAGCCCTTGAATCATGCATGCAGAAAGTGTGAAATTACACAAGACACTCAACGAATCAAATGATGTCACAGCCCAATAAAATCCAATAGCCAACAAGTAGCTTAGTTAACGTTAATCCAGTAAACAAGCCATGACAGGTTTTCTAACAATAGGTAATGTTTAAGGGGTGTATAATGTTTAACTGCTGGCATTACGATAGCTGGTGTTTGTCACATTCTGCAAATGATATGCGATAACAACGAACAGTTTATGTTGGCAATGCTAAAATTAGCTTACTCACTAATAATAATTCTAAGCGTCATAAGCGTTAAGAATGAAGGTAGCTAAAGTGCATTATCTTACACGTAAAGTTACCGAATCCAAATGTGTTGGCAGGCTGGTAAACTTAGATGAGCTAAACAGGTCAACCGGGTTCCCTTCACAAAACTGCACGTTCCAACCAGAGACGAAGCGACATTTAAGCTGCAAGAGAGTTCTATGAGTCAGGTAAACCAAAGTCCTTCTTTAACGCCCAGTGCTTCTGAAATCCGCCCAACTGAAAAGGTGAATGTTTTGAAGACAACCTTTTATCCGCTTCAGACCAAACACCACTACCATTGGCAAGTGCGTTGTTAAGCAACCAGTATCTGCACCGTACATTGGATAATAATGCTCAGTCCTTGAGCTGGACGATTATGCAAATCAGTATTGACGTCAGGTGCGACTGCCAGCCAGCAAGGACGTTAGGACATTTTCTTCAGGTATAATTTGGGTGGCAAACCAGGTCATTCATCACCACAACTTTGCTCTTAAGGAGTTAAAAAACAGAAACATCTTATGTAAACAGAGACGTGAAGTTTTTTTTTTCATACTTTAATTATACATAACTATATTACAACTACACATAACTACATACATCTAATTGAAAATCCTAACAAGGTAATGCAATGTTTTCCACCAAACATTATACAGCATGTAATTGTACGCTGCTTACGGCACAGTCTTCTTTAATCTGATGTCTACCTAATCTATTTGCACACATGCCCAACAAATGCTGATTACTTGGGTACACAACTAGCAACAAAAACAGGATGAATCGGACCCTTCATGTATCTTGTACCTTCCAGATTCTGGCTTATCTTCACACTCTGCAATAAAGGCCTGGAGCCTAGACATTGGCACCCTCTCTTGCTGATGTTGCTGAAATGAAATGGTATATACAGTATACCACAGTGTAAATGCAATTGCACATGTTCCCTTGCCATATGATGTGAATTCTGTGATTGACTTATGCAAATCAGCAGCCAACCTTGATGGTCTCGTATGTGTCGTTGATAAGAGCGATGAAAAGGCTTAGCACCATGTAGACAAATAGGGAGATGAAGGAATACAGGTAGAGCCGGCTGAAAAGCCAAACCATGTAGCTTTTGGCCCTCATCTTCACAAAGGTAGAGTACATGTCATCCCCGTTGATGAGGGAGAACAGGCAATCACTCACCTTGTCTAAACTTCGGAACTGGAACAACAAACATAGAAAACTGTTTGTTTCAAAATAGCTCGATTCAAGTTAGGGGTTGATAGAACATCATTGATATAATTTACTTTCTCATGGTAAGGTCCCAGCACAATCCAACCACAAAAACAGTAGCCCAGGTAGATCATGGAAGCACAAGAGCAGAAGCGGATCACATTTGGAAATGCTGCCCTCAGGGTCAAGACTAGAATCTGCAGCGGAAGAAGTAGTTTCATTTTAATGTGTATAAATATTGCATTGACAAATGTTTTGGGAGACAGTATAATTCCTTACGTTGTATTTCTTGAAGAAACCAAAGTAGCGGATCACCCCAATCCATGCAAGCATTGTGGCTGTTCCCAAAAATATACTGCAGACATCATAATTCATTAAATCCTGAAAAAAAGTAGTGGAGTTTTATAGTAAAACATATATGATATTAGTACCAATATTTTCACTGGCACAAATATGATTTTTTTATCAATCAAACCTTAGACCGAATCGCTATCTTAATTGCAGATCCCACAATGGTCAGTGTGTCACTAGTGATAATTAGAATATACCAGCCATTTACAAACTCCATACGATCTGACCAGGAGACCGTTTTATTGTAGAAGGTGTGAAAGAACACCCCATACTCCTGCAAAAGAGAATTCAATCAAATAAGAGACAGACACTATTAAACTTAATTAACACATTCTGTTTTTCTTAGGCATAATATAGTACGCCACTGATTAAATATCTGTAAAGACAATTGCTAGATATAAAATGAAAACAATTAGTTGAATAATGCAAATGAAGGACAATATTATCTGGTCTTTATAACTTACAAACTGTAGCTGAATTCCGGAAAGTATTGAACGTGTGCACAGGATGAGCGAGATGAAGCAGGTAATGATTACGAGAGAGTCAAACATCAAGAGGAGATTATTGTTTTCCCCCGCTATATATGATAGAGAAATTTTGGTTTTATTATTACATTACAATTTTTGTGCATTGTTGCAATAGTACTATTTCTCTGATAGTTTAGTAGGGATTTTAGAGTGCCTTTTTACCATCCAATGCAAAATTGCCTTCTATTTTATTCAATTGGGATCAGGGATTGAAACACACTTCAGAGTATAGTAGTCTTAACTAGTTATTTTATCATTATGTGCATTCAGTGTTGTTAAAAGTAAAACTTACAAGTGCCTTCGACATTCCAGTCTTTACATTCATACATTCCAACCTCATTTTCCAATGTAATCTTGATTTGTCCACTATGTGCTTGGTTGTCTAACTTTATCTACATTAAAGAAAACGGGACAAAATCTCAGACAGTGATTGACTGAATAGTGAATTCCACTGTGTATGTCACTGATGCAGTTCACCACTTTGTAACAGATTCATTTTCAGAGAAGCTACAGCATAAAATGTTAGTTGACACAATGGTATAGGCAATTGAAAGCAATTTATAAAGTAGCTGTTAACACGCTAGGGACAGACACACTGTCTGCTGAGTCATACTTTGAAATAGAGGAAGTATTTTGCTGAGTCAACATTTCCTACCATTATTCTGAAATTATAACAGTCTGGAAGCTCATGGTGGCGCACTGTCTGCAGGTTGATGGCCTTCAAACTGAGGTATAGATTCACTGATAATAACCTGGGAGACAGAAATTAATCAGTAGGATCACCTTCACACAAAGGAGGTAACAAGAAACCAGTGTTGTAGGTCACCTTTGAAAATCTAGAGTGAAGTTGAACTGTCTTGTCAAACTGTCGTTGTCAAATGGCTGCATTGGGTATATTGAAATACACACTAGGAAAAAGACAACAAAAAAGTCAAGGCTGATTATCAGAAGCGTTTCTTTAAATGTGCAATGAGGAGGAATCTGGGTACAGAGAGCTAAATGACGAGCCTTCCTCTTTTCTTGCTGTCCCAAGTCAACCCATAAAGTTAATAGTTTCCATTTGTATCACAAACCAAATGTCCGTGTACACTATAAATCCACCAGTGTCATCCCAAAATGTGAGTATTCACTCTGTCTTTTGAATATAGTAAGTATTGAACATTTTGTTTAGGGTAGGATACTGTAATCAGTAAATCACTGTCTACTTGTGTCTGGCCATGCATGTCAAAGATATCTTCTCCACTGCATCACTTGTTCAAAGCTTTACAGTGGATCATGTATATTTAAATCTAATTTTGTATAATTAAATCATTTATTCAAACGTTCTGATGGGTACGGATTTGTTAAGCTGATTTAGTGAAGTAATGGCTAAATGAATCTCTTTCACAGTACCTTCTTCAACATGCGGATCAATGTCAAACGTCTCGTTGCCAGGAGAGATGCTGCCATTTCTATAGAACTCACGACAGAGGGACAAGGGGGTGTTCGTCCCATCAATGTTCTCATAAGCATGGTTTCCTGTTGTCAAGTTCTGAAGATTGATGAACTGAAAACAAAGTTGTTTAAAAATAAGGATTGAAACATTACCTTGACATAGAACCACTATAAAACTAGTCCAATGGGAAATTATCTTCTGTATCTACAACGTGTGCCGTCCCTACAAGACAATGTGTTCACTGAAACGCCACTGTAGGTTCGAAAAAACAATCCAATAGAAAACAACTACATCAACATATATATTAGCTAATTAAAATTTACTGTACCTGATAGATGACGTGATTAATGTTGTCATAGACTTGTTGTTTAGTGTACACAGCATATTTGTCCAGAATTTGTTTATGGTAGTCCTTCAGAAACAGGTGCTTAAAGGCCACCAGGTTTTCGTCTTTAAAAGTGACCATCATCTCGTTGCTCAAACCAAAGATGACCAACTCAAATAGAGATGCATTGTAAAAAAAACAATTTCTGTGTTTAAGATGCGGCAATATTTCACATCTATTTCTACACAACGGCAAAACTTGACATACTGTATCTTACCTGGAATGTGATGAGTGCAATTTTCAGAATCTGTACCACTAGTTTCCATGGCTTGCGTCCTCTAGCTCTGTATTTCTCACAAGGGCTCATAAAGAAGTACTTCAGCTTTCTTCTGAAGTTCTCCACCACCCTAGACCCAGGGCTCAACAGAGTGGGGTCCCACTGACAGTGTCCACTTTGCAGCCTCTCTGCTCTATTCTGCGTTATTATGGGGTCCAATTCGTCCATTGTGTGAAAAAAAGTTATACCTCAAAGCAGAATTCTCAAATACAATATCCAATGTAGAATAGAAAATAGCGTGCCAGATAAAATTGTGCAATAGAAAAAAACCCACAAAGAGGCAAGATGACTGCGCTTGTGCCTCACTGCTTGTCCGTCTTCTGAATGAAACGCAGACAGATTTCAACGGTCCAATAGGGTTTAAGGAAGTCGAATGAGTCACACTCACTTTAACCTGTGTTCAGTTGCAGGGCTTTACTGTCTATTTACACAACAAACTTATCGTCTGAAATATAATCCCACAAACTATAGACTTAGGAAGGCTAGGTTGGAAGGCTTTTTAGGTGAGTGACAGTGTACAATGTCTGCCATTCCATTAATTCCGATGTTTATCAAACAGGTTTTAAGGCATGTTCCTTTTTCTTTACCATGTGTTACCTGAACAACTTCTCTCTTGAAAGTCACTCCTAATTAAATCATACTTTTCCTGTTTGGAAACATATTTAATATTGCATTGCTATAACTTCTCACTCCCCAAAAAGCACAGCGTATAAAACGAGTCAGTGGATGGCCAAGTGTTAGGATCACAAGAGTGCATATCTCAAGCTGAAGTTGAAGGATGACCCACACAACAATATGCTAACACACAGAAAAACATTTCAATAATCCCAGTTATCTGAAACTCAGTAACACATGCTTTAAACCAAGACACAGCTCATCTAATGCTTGAGCCTCTGTGACATCTATGCCCATTGGTCAGGACAGACTCCACACCACAGTGTGCACCAGACTTTACCACAATGACTTTCATTCTTGCATGTCCTTCTGAGTGTGCAGTTTTCCCAAAACAAAGTTTGACTGGTCATTTTCAATATTTTAGCATGAAAGAAAGTATATATCCACTGAAAATAGCATCTGATTGTTTCAGACAAGCACACACACTCTGTGACAAAATGAACAAGTAACACAGACTTATGTTGTGAAAAATATTCTAAGACCTTTAAACGACAAATATATTCAAGAACACATAGGAAATACATTAAATCAACATGCTTACAATACACCTTTGGTTTGGTTTACGATAGATTCAGAACACCTACAGTGTTAAAAATTCTGTGATGTAAGTTAAGCGCGTAACTTTCAAAAGACCAACCTATCGTATACCAAATCTACAGTGATTGGCATCTCACTGCAAGGATCAGTAGTTGGCATGTTCCGTGAGGTACTGGTATAGCTCCTTGACATACGTGCAGCATTGACACATGTCAAAATCATTATGTAAATAAACATAGCCACCCCCATGTGGTCATAACAATATTCCTTAATGTGTTAAAAAACTAAAAAGATGTTATTTTACGTTAGTCTAAGAGCCACATTTATCAACAAAGAATGAGTTTTAAAAAAAAAGCATATATGAGTCCTAGGTCTAAAAGCTTTGAAAGTACAAACAAATAACGTTTATCACTATCATAAAAATATAAAATAACGATGTGATAAACACTATGACTATGTACTATTTGAGTTCGAAGGCTGGGGGAGGGGTTCATTGGTGTTTAGTAAGTGATTGATCATCTATGTCCCTGTGCGACGTTGGTGTGAGCGAGCGCGATCGAAGGGGCTGGAAGTTAGTGTCCCCACCGCTGCTGGGGCCCCCATGTGTGCTGGCGTCCATGTTGGAGGAGGACGACACCTCATCCAGTAGCTCCTCAGGGAGAGGGGGAGCCCCGGGATCCCCAGGCTTAGGAAGGCTGGAGGAAGCTGTGGATGAGGAGGCCGGCAGGCTACCGTGTCCTATGGAGGAGCCAGAGGGCAGGTTGAGTGAGACCCCCAGGCCTGAGGCCGGGGGAGTCCCCTCTCCATCTGGGTGGAATAGCATGGTGGACTCGTTTGAAAAGGTCCGGGAGAAATCGTCAGATGAGGTAGGGTTATAGTCCAATGTAGAGCTGGACGTTCCCGCTAGGGAGACACAGGGTGGGGGAAAAAAGCCGGTAAAGAATCGTAATTGAGACATGGTGATGGTGCTGTTTTAACACGGGACAAATCACACTTCCTAATGAACCCAGTTTCTACTGGCAACGTTTTCAATGGTGAGTCTTTAAATAACATATGAACCCACATCAACTTTGGGCACTTTCTCAGCCATTTATGGTAAAACATTGGTCTATGAATTCTGCCACACATACCCCTGAGAGCCTCGATCCTCTCATTCTTGGCCCTCTGCACCTCGTCGGTGATCTTCGTGATGATGAAGTTTAGCGAGCGGCACAATTGTACAGACTCGATGAGCGCGTCGAGGCCACGTGGATTCTCTGCCAGTATGTCCAGCAGCATTCCGGTCTTTTTCCTCTGCGTGCTCCGACCGCTGATCTCCTCCGTGTCATCCCTCGTAAGGATGCGTCGCGATCGCAGGTAGTCAAAGTGACGGTCCGCAATGATCTTGTCACAGAGGTAGTGCCGTAACTTAATTAGCACCTGGAAAGGGAATGGGATGGCCAACCAAGGGCACGTGTGTGTTGAGGATTTGGGGATCATGTCATGTAGGCCTACAGCCATTAATTCAAGCATATCGGTTCCTACCTTAAATTCAAACATGCTGAGCATGCGATGGTGAAATGATTCTGTGTTCATAGAATAGGGCCTAAACTCAACCCATAATGGACTGATAGAGTGTGGTATTATTAGGCTACTTTCACTTCTTGATTTAGTATAATTTCTTGTCTACAGATATAATTTACATGGCCCTATTGTTGGATATATATATTTTTTGCTTAAAAGTAGTCTGCAAACTGTTCGGTATAAAAATACTCACGTCTTTCTTTATCTCAGCCATCTCATCTTCTGTCAGGTGAATATCCATTATTCTTACCCTACCTTACGTAAACTTTAAAGTCTTTCGGATAGCTGTGAGTTAAAAACTTTGAGTTGAACAAGTTAACAAATGCCAGGGCCAATAACCACGTCTACTAAAGACTTTATTTTTCAAATTGTCGAAGAAAACCACCGAGGATCCTTCCATAAATTCTGTAAAAAAAAAAAATAGAGCAGCAGAAACAATCCGACTTCCTGATTCTATGAACGTTTACGCAGGCGAGTATTTCGCTCTTCAATATTTCATTCACAGTTTGCCATATTCTCTTCCGGAAACCCAACGAAATTTTTGTTCACCTAACTTTTGAATTACTATTTTTCCTAGACCAAGACCAAGTCCCATAGTTTGGAGGCTTTGTTAAAGAAAAAAAAAGAAAATGCAGTCTATCAGTGTATTATACACGCGAGGCTTTTTGTAACTTACACTAATGTCTCTGCAATTTCATTAAAGGCCGTTAGATGGTGCTATACTGTGGAGCCAACCCCTCAAACATGATTTAATGTACAGTTAATAAAGTATTTACTGTCCAATGAAAGCTCAGCATTGGCACGTTTGGCAGCACTAGTAAGTATGTTCATTGCCTTGCATGTTAAGTATACCATATGAATAGAATCACAGCTTTGAAATAACTCCTTTACCAGTTTGCTGAATCAAATTTCTACACCAATATCATTTGTATTTTAAAACCACAACATTTTATCAATAACAAATTAACCTACATGTGTCGGCTACAGGAAACAACAAAGAATAAACAAGAATAAATAAACATAAACATTGAAGAAGTGGTTTATATTTCAGGTTACTGCAATGATGTCCTCCACAGGAGCCCTTTAGATAATACTATGTGGGGTAGACTTGTATTGACATGTTATGAAAAGTCTGTCCTTCATGAACTTGTGCAATCTTTCAAGTGTATCAGGTAGTAAAATACTATATATCATCAGTAGATTTGCTGGTTTATAGACGATGTGTAGGCTCATACAGTCGGCGTAGATTATTTTGTAAACTAGCTGATTATTAGTAGCCAGATGTGGTGAAAACCTAATGTGTTTTCAGTCATAATTACAGCTATTGAAAGTTGTAGGCCAGTTATGACACAAGCTTCAGCCCTCTTTCCCATTGTCTAGACTATGGCTACAACGTCACACCAATGCTGAGTCAGCATTAGAAAATGTCAGACAGACATAGTATTCCTATTCCTGGGCGCCCCTGCAGGATAAGGGCCTCAAAAAATGAGGGAAAGTCATTTAAAACAATGATGTAAGCCACTGGATTTGCAATCATGTACCTCAGCCACAGACAGACATTCCCGCTGACCATAAAATGTTCTAGGACTATTAAATTGTACAGTTGGCCACAAAATGTATTGTACCACCAATGCCATGTACACCAACAACATCTTGTTGTATTCGTCCTGGGTAGTTGTTGTATGATACAACATATATACTATCTGTAACTCGACAAATTATGTATACAAATGTGCATTAAACTGTTTTGTACAGGACTATGTGGTACTGATTTGCAATGGGAAGCAGAGATAAAAGAGGAAATCAGTATGGGGGAAAGAAAATGTACAGGGCGATGTGAATGCCCTCTGTGACTGATAAAATGAGCTCTGGGATTAAACAAGGGCAATAACATGTTGCATAACAAACTGCCAATCCTTTATTAAAAGGTCATTCAATATGACCCAGTCTGTGCAGTCAAAAAGTTTGAAATAATTGGCATGGTTGGCTTGATGTTCTGTCCAGGTGGCCGTCCCAATGTTGCGGTGTTATCGAGACCAACAAATTTGGATGTGTATGCTTCGGTAGAGCAGAGGAATGTGACACACACGTAGATAATTGCTGCTTAGGGAACAATACTGGTTGATGATTCTATAATCATAAACGGCTCTGCTTATATCAGTGTTGCTAGGCCTGGAGTTTTATCATAATGTTATAATAACATTCCGTTGCATTTTCTATGTGACGCCCTTTAACTACATGGCATTTGTTTACTTAGTCTTTTCCCATCCCAGGCCAATCCCACACCTGTTGCAAACCCAATGTTGCCAGTACCTAATATGGTTCAGAAGATTTCTTGAAATGTGCAGTTTTGAGGGGAAATGCTCTCAGTTGCAAATGGCAAGGATCAGCAGTTTCGGGAATTGTGACATGCCAGTTGCGAGTTGGAGGGTGAAGAAAGCTTTAAAACATGTGAGGTCTGCTCCTCAGATGTCTGGCTTGGCATTGATGGTTCAGTGGTCGAATGAAAGAAAAAAAGCTGTGCCAGATTTGTAGTTTCCTGTTTTTCAAGTCATCGTAGGATGTGTAATGCCTTTTTAGAGATTGATGCTGTTGTTTGGTGTGTATATAGAAATAAGTGTCTTCCAAAGGCACCCACCCCCCATGTTCAATTGTAAATGGAATGTTGCTTCAGGCATTACGCAAGCATTCCGAGTCACCTATTATGTTTCCCAGACGCAATCATGGAGACTGAGGAAAAGATTCCATTGCCAGGTCCAAACATTCCTTGAGGGGCTTATATTGTTCCAAACTACTGAATTTGGGTTAAACACACAAATCCATCTACACCCTCATGGATGATAGACAGGCATTTCCAATATGACTTGGACATGTAACGATAGTCATAGGAGCACATCTCTTGTCTAAAAGATTTTATTAACCATAGACCATGGCCAGTAGTCTAAACACTTGAAGCTACGCAACAGAGAAAGAGTTTTTCTGTTCAGTGGGCCTTAGAAGAATGTAGCGCATTGTTTAATATTTATGTCGGAGCTAACAGGTGGTCTTATCTTTGGATCGTAAAAAATGATTTGACTTTATATCTAATCTGTCATGAAAATCTTTTGTCCCTCAGAGTCCAAGAGTCCATCGAACAAGAGTCTATAAAGGACTTTGAGAATAAACAACAATCAACAGAATGAAATGCAGTTTGACCTATATACAGAAGGTTCCTATATACATAGGCTTCATCTCAAAATAAAAGATTGCTGGAAAAAAAAACGTTCTTTATAATAATTTCTATTGAAAGATTCCTGTATTAGAACAAGTGTATGAAACATAAAGACAAACTTCAGTTGAAGGATCAGGAACTGAGACTCGGCTTCCTGAATGAGGGACGGAAAAAACTTGGCTCGCTGGGGGACGCGCAGAGAGACATTCCTCACATAGTTTTGAAACACCTCGTCAGGCAGCGCATACGTCAGATCTGGTTGCTCGGTATAAAACAGAGGGAAGGCAAGGGGGACACCAGTGAGAGGGAGCAGACCTAGTCGGCAGCTGAACAAGTATCTAAGGAGCTTCTACATTCAAACAAAAGCCAAATCGCCAAAATCATCAACCTCACAAGATGTGGATCGTCTCATTTGCTGCAATTTTCTGCGTGAGCTTGGATTGGGTAAGGCACTTTCTTTCTATTGCATTTCCCCTCTCATCTTTCAATCTTAGAAAAAATGTGTTGAATGACTCTACCTTAAATAAATCATTAGAACACGTTTGTATCATGGAAAGCATGCCTCCAATGGTAATTATACCCGTTTGAATTCCAGGTTTCAGCCTCCTGTCCAAGGGAATGTTTGTGTCCTGAAGAGGTACCCAGCTGTGCCCCAGGCATCAGTGTGGTCCTGGATGATTGTGGCTGCTGTACTGTTTGTGCCCGTCAACTCAACGAGGACTGCAGTCAGACCGAGCCGTGCGACAGCGCCAAGGGACTGAAATGCAACTTTGGGGCTGGCTATGACGGAGCTAAAGGCATCTGTCGAGGTAAAATAAAACAGTGTTTCACCACACTAAGTTGTTGGCTTTCACTAATGTTATTAGGCCGACCCTTTTATCGAACAATCCCAAAGCCTCTCACAAACATTTAACTGCATTTAACTACAGTTGGTAAAGGACCAACATTCTTTATTGTTCCATGTATGCTTTTCTGAGGCTACATTTTAGTTACACTATTGCGTTGGCATGTTGATAACGTCATACAACTACACCTCATCTAATGATACGTACGACTCTTTTACTCTCTTGTCCAAACAGCCAAATCAGATGGAAGACCTTGTGAGTACAACAGCAAGATGTACCAGAACGGCGAGAGCTTCCGCCCCAACTGCAAGCACCAGTGCATGTGCATGGACGGTGCGGTCGGGTGCATCTCCCTGTGCCAACAGGAACTCTCCCTACCCAAATTGGGCTGTGCTCAGCCCAGACTGGTCAAGGTGCCTGGCCGCTGCTGCGAGGAGCTGGTCTGTCCGGAGAAAAGCCCGGCTGGGAGCTTGACCCCTGTGAAGAAGCCTAGAGGAGAGCATAAGAAACCCAAACACTCTGAAGATGACCTCACCGACTGGAACGAGCTGACGTCTGTGGGCAGAGGAGGACTCAAGTCCTTACCTGGTGAGTAGAACCACACACACACATCTCTATGGTGTTAAAAGGGGTCCTCATTGAATGGAAATACATGTGAAGGGTTCTTATGTATTTTAGTCATCTAAAGTCTCTTTTTTTTTTTGCGCAGCCTTCAAGAGTGAGCCTTTGGGCCGCGTGGTGTCCCAAGGGAGGAGGTGTGTGACCCAGACTACATCCTGGTCACCCTGCTCTAAGACCTGTGGCATGGGGGTGTCCTCCAGGTTGTCCAACGGCAACAGCCAATGCAAACTGAGGAAAGAAAGTCGGCTGTGTGAGGTCCGCCCATGCTCTCAGTCCCCGTTCTCCAGCCTGAAGGTAGGTACTGCCAGTAGCCCCTCTCCGATTAATGTACTCCTCATTGAAAATGTCTGTACTTTTCAGTGCCATGAATAGCTTGGCTACTTGGGGATTTTTATGAATTATATTTAATGATTTGATTGTTTTGCCCCCCCCAACAGAAAGGTAAGAAGTGTAGCAGCATTGAGAAAGCCAGCAAGCCTGTAAAGTTGTCATACGCAGGCTGCCAAAGCCAGAAGAAATTGCGGCCGAGGTACTGTGGGTCGTGTCTGGACGGTCGCTGCTGCAGCCCCCGTCAGACCCAGACGGTACCTGTCCGTTTCCACTGTGAGGACGGACAGGCCTTCAGCAAGGACGTGATGATGATTCAGTCCTGCCTGTGTGACTTCAACTGTCCTCAAAGCAGCACAAAACGGCCCGCTATCTACAGACTCTCACTTCAGTAACCAAGAGCTAGTGTAAATTGATTTGAGTGTGCATCAAAGGTCCAGCAGGTAAAGGGGGATTCATAGATGAGGGATGAGAAATACAAATTTGCACTGTTTTGCTGGGATTTTGATTTTGAGATTTTATGTTTTTAGATCTATCCGTGTTTTAATTGCTTCATATTACTGGAGCTTTGTAGTTTACTTCATTATGAAGTTATTATGTAATATAGTAATATCTGGTATCAACAAGCCAAACAGCTTTTGTTATGTTTTGTCATGCAAGACTCTGGTTAAAGAGAAAGGAAAATGAAAACTAAAAGCGTTAAACAAAAGCACATAAACTGTGCTTTATGGCAGCTAAATTAATGTGTTTTTATATTAAGATATATTTGTATTTATTGTTATTCATATTTAAGTATGTATGCAACCATTGTTTAAGCAGTTTTTTGAATTGTTAATAAAAGTATTTATTTATTTTTAAAGTGTCTTGATTTATACAATGAAGTGCCCTATCTAAAATATGTAATCATTTGCCTATTTATTACCGTTCCATCACCTTAATCTGCCTTGTATTACTGCTTTAGACTCTCATTCGATCATTCATACTTGTAAATACCTGGTAGGTCTGACTGACCTACTTCAAGGAAACAAACGTGAGTAAGTTAGCTTCTGTACATAGTGTAACATAAAATGTTTTTCTGTAGGCTAAATATAGTTCCAAGCAGTCCTGTACACACTGACTGGGTACATATTGCTGTGTATGATTCAGAGACATGTGCAAACAGACAAGTGTAAAAGAGCAAGAACAAAAGAAAATGGAAAGAAAGACCACTGACGCACTCAAAAATGAAACGGCTCCATCCCCCGTCTGAGAGCACAGTAGACCTTTGTAACTGTACACTCCAGAGAAGCAAGGTTGTTTCAGGAGTACAGACTTGTCTATTAATGCGTGACTACAGAAACATTTACTTATGCAATCCAATTCAGTATGGAGAAATAGTAGCATATGAAGTAACAATGTTGAAAAAGTTAATATAAATATTTGATGAAGAATTTTTGTTTTGTTTACACAAATGCATTAAGCAACATTCTTACATGGTAAGGTAAATGGTTGGACCTACACCACCCTGTTCGTCTTTGAAGCACAATATCAAGCAATTCAAACGTATAATACTTTTGGATAACTCCAAGCCTGTTTAAATAAGCATTACAACTGGTGGCTGAGGAAAAGTATTGTTTGCAATGTTTTTTGTGGCCAATGGCTGTCCCTGTACTGTGTACTTTCCTCATCGACTTGCGTACCTTGTGCTGGAAAATACAGGTAATGCCTTCTATTCCCCCAAGCCACAAACCAGTGCCCTGTGCATAGGAGCACATTAGAGCCAAAGCTCCTACCCACTCAGCTGTGTCGACAAGGTACATACTTCCCTGAACCAAGTGATTTAATTTATAGCTGGTTGGTTCCTCAGCTTGACTGCTTTTATATCTATATCTCAATTATCATCATTAACCTTATCACCTGTTCGATGTGAAGTCAGCCCTAGTCCGGGGGCAAGACGCCACTGCAGCCGAATATGATATGTCTGCTTTGTGTGCTTTCTCGTCAAATGTCCCGGATGCTATATAAGACTAATAATTAGTTTACAGACCAGCGTCTTTAGGATTAGGAACAAGATTTAAAGTAGGTAATTAACTTTAAGATTCCCTCCAGCAGTTTCGTCTTATCCTCCTTCACACAAACTAAGGTACAGTACACCACAGTTACATTTTGTCATGCGTTATTCACCTGGGCAATACATTTAAAATTTGATCCATTGACAACAGTTGAACTAGCAATTTCAGGCATTGCAAACATCAACAAGACTACTGAGATGAGAGCAGTTTTGTAAAAAAAATCTTTATAGATACAGCGGATAATAAATTAGAGCAATCAAAAATAAAATTTGATTCATACACCTTCACTCTGAATACATTCTTTAACAGTAAACAAATTACTTTGACAGACATAAAAAGGACATATATTACTTTCGTTAACAGTACATTGGAATGACACAGAAAGCATACCCACATAAAAAAAATTCAAATCCTAATATTACTTAAAAAAATATGTTGATCCAAAGCCTGATGTAGGCAGCCCATCATCAAACATGGTTGAATAGGAGTTTTTTAGGAATTCCACATAGTTCTGAATGCTCTGCTTGTGGCTCTCAGACTGTTCCAGACTTAGCTGCAAGTCTCTAAGACGCATCTCAAACTGCCTTTCTGCCTGAAAATCCAGAAAACACATTTCTGTTTGTATTACTCTGCGTGGACAGGTACTGCATCACCAGAGATTTTGACCAACAACTTCCACAATAAGAACAAAAGTGAACTCACGGTCAACTTGCTCTGTTTGAGCTGTTTCAGCTCATTCTCCTTCCTGCTCCTCTCCGCTTCCATCTCCAGAATCCTGGTCTGCAGACAACCTTCCCGGGAAACAGTCTTCTCCTTTACTTTAACCACCTTGATACAGATATGTGGGACTTCATTTAAAAACGATACCAAGTGCAAGTGAATTCAAAATGTGTTGTAACAGTTTCAGAATTGGAGAAGTCTTCCGTTCAGCGTTATCTTGCCTTGGAAAATCAACACAAAATTCAACATGACTCGTAACCCTATTAGGCAATCAGCTGACCATAGCCGACCCCTCCAGCTGCTGTACCTGTTGTTTAACGTCAACCAACGCGGCCTCCAGGTGGCGGTTAAGGGTATGGCACTCCGTCGACCTCTGCTCTAGCTGCAGGGTGCTGTAGTTCAGTGCCTCCTCTTGACTGGCCAAGCTTCGCACTAGCTCCTGGTTCTCCTGCTGCAGCTTCTCCATTTTCCTACTCATGGACAAACATGTACTTTGGAGGTTAGAAAATCAGAAACACCTGCAAAGATCTCTGAACCATTTGTGTCGAGCAGCCATTTTGTTTGGAAAGCTTCAGACGTTTCTCAATCCTACCCCTGAAGTGAGTCCACTTGATCCTGCAGCTTTAAATTGGCCTCTTGAATGGATTCTTTCATCTCAGCGGACGACTGGAGCTTTTTCACTCGACTTTCCATCTGTACACAAAGAAAATCTTAATCTAGTTAGAATATTTTCTAGATGTATAGGTATTTATGAATACAAATTGTAGCAAAGTTTACATGGACATTCAAATACATTAGGAAATCTACAATTGAGAGTCACTCAACTTTCTGTTACTGGAACAGGAACACTCCACATCAACGCACACAAATAACAGCACAAATCAAAGCCGTTGATTTTGCAGTCAAACACACATATATAAAAGGACCTGGGTGATTGGAAATGATTTACAAATATACTCACAGAGGGTTGCAACTTCTAACCACTGCAGTCCAGTTACAAAACACACCACACCAGAGGTGCACTACCACATAACAACCATAATGAAAAGAGGGATGGTGACTACCACCTAGTGGTCGGAGGTGGTAATAGCCCACGTCTTAAATCGACCACCAGCTGTCGCCTACACACAGGTTACCTAGCAGCGATTGCTGCGGCCGCACACCTTGACCTGCAGTTGGCTAATGGACTCTGACTTGTCCGCACACTTCCTCTCAGAGCGACTCAGCTTGTCCTGGACCTCGAGCAGACTCTGCTGGGCCACGCTCAGTAACTCAGGGTAGCCCTCCAGCTCCTTCACGCGCCCCTCCAGCTCCTCTCTGACCTGGCCGTCGAGGCCGACGGGCGTGCAGGGCAGGAGGTAGACGCAGTGTTAAGTAATCGTACACCTTATGCTGGACACCACGTCTTCTGAGTCAGTAAGCATGTCTTACAGCCAGACCCTTCTTAGGTTGAGTACCAGAGTGTTTCCAATCCAATGGGGAGCTCTCATAGGCTGACAGGGTTTGTTAATGATTGGTGTCATAGGTAAATTGACAGGGTGAATACCACATTCTAGGACAGTGCCAAGTGCAGAGTTCAGCAGGCCTGTGAATTATTTAAGATCCATTCAATTGTTCTTCAGTGATACATTTGTTTTGTCTAAGGAAGTATTAAATAATCCACAGTACCAGCACACAGAAGTAGCCTCAAACAAAATGTGTGTTAGCTACCGAATGGATGTTAATTAAGTATTTGACCTAGAGTTCTGTAGTTTGTAATGCTTTAAAGCTGTGAGAAAGAAAATAACTGATCAAAACCAGAAAAAGTTAATGTTAAGTAGGTAATAATAATGAGTTCCATAACTGTGCAAAAAGATTTCATTAAAAACTTTAGGCAATATGCCACAATTCAGGAAGATGATGCTCAACAGCAACTTAGAAGGAAAATAAAATTACATCTGCATTGAGTCAAGTCGGTGGATGAAAGATCACCTTATCAACCTCTGCATCTTTCCTTTCTCTGTCGCTGTCTACCTCTCTGGAAAGACTTTCATATTTGATCCTCATATCATCCACCTCCAGTTTGAGCTCTGCAACCTAAGATAAAAAATACATTACAATAAGTAAACAGTGACACATTTAAACTGCTCAATACACAGAGATGACATGGACAGGGGAGTGTGCTGGTGTTGAAGTCTGACATGGACAGGGGAGTGCGCTGGTGTTGAAGCCTGACATGGACAGGTGGGTGTGCTGGTGTTGAAGTCTGACATGGACAGGTGAGTGCGCTGGTCTGACATGGACAGGTGAGTGCGCTGGTGCTGAAGTCTGACATGGACAGGTGAGTGTGCTGGTCTGACATGGACAGGTGAGTGCGCTGGTGTTGAAGTCTGACATGGACAGGTGAGTGCGCTGGTCTGACATGGACAGGTGAGTGTGCTGGTCTGACATGGACAGGTGAGTGCGCTGGTCTGACATGGACAGGTGAGTGCGCTGGTGTCGGCCCACCTGACGCTGTAATTGTTCTGCTTGGCCTCTTCTTTCCTCGGAGGCAGTTTGTTCCTCCTTGAGAGCAGCTTCAGACACAGCCAGCTGCTGTTCCAACTCAGCTATGGAAGCCTGTATATATTGAGTAAAAAACATAGTTATACTGTATACGTACATATAATATATACATATGAAAAATATACGCTGATCTATCAGTATGGGAATTTTTTTACTCCTTAATATTGGGACCCGCCCGAAAAACCCAAGTTTATCAAGGCTCATGATTTACGCCGAACATTCCCAACTGTTAAATTATAGTGTCTTTTCATTGGACGAGGAACGCTAAATAAGTGTAGAATATTGTCTTTCTTTGCTAAATATATTATGAGAGCTGAATTGGAAGACATTGAACATTTGAAAGAGCCCAAAGAGCACTTGTGACAATCCCAGTTAGTCATTTTTCCAATTGGCTACACACAGCTACCTGCACATGTTTTGGGGGATTCAATCAAGGATCATATGTCTATTATTTAGTGGACATACAGAGTTTTATGAAGGGCTAGAGATCCATCGGTGACAAAGCTGTGAGTCCCCCCGCCCTACAGTATAAAGTGCTTTGGGCATCTAGAAAAGAGCTATATTAAATGCAACTGATAATTATTATTATTATATCTGAAGGCTGCACCTTGAGGGTGGCATTTTCAAAGTTGAGGTCTCCGTTCTTGGCGTTGAGTTTCTCTACCCACTGTAGCATGGCCCCATTGGCAGCACTGGACTCCTCCTTCTCTCCCCGGAGCTCAGCTGTCAGGTCTGCAACTTGGCTGTTTCAATATCAACATACAGTAGAGGAGTTGAAATCGTCAAGAATAAATACTGTATTTTGACTTAAACCCATATGTTGATATTGTCACCAAATCTAACACATCTAAAATGGTTTCATATAGAATAGTGCACTCACGATTTGAGAAAGCCTATCTGAGCGTCCAGTTGTCCCTTTTCCTCTGCCTTCTGCTCCAGCTGTTTTGTCCACGCGTCCCTGTCCGCACAAACCCCAGCCAGCTGAACGTCCTAATTGTGATTAAACAGCATTACAAGAATCATAACTCGCCAATATCGTTTAAACGAGACTGATAGGATACCAGGCAATCGTGAGGCAGTCTTAATTAGATTTTACTGTATAATTGGAGTGTTATAGAATTCACTCGGCAGCACATTTTTGTATAATGCAAGCATCATTTTTGTTAAAGAACGTTCAGGGGACATAAATGTTTTTCAAGTACAAGATCATGTGTGTAATACTGTAAAGATTCCTTTTACAAAAGACTGCTTTGTTAATGGAAATCAATATCAGTCCATACCTTCTCTCTCAGCTGAGTGAAGCATTTATCAACAGCCGCTTCAAATCTCTCGGCTCTCTGCTTTTGGGCGCGAGTGGCCTTCTTAAGGGCTTCCTTTTCCTGCGAGGCCTTCTCCGACAGAGAGGAGATCTCCCCACGGAGCTCGTCAACCTCCATCTTCTGCTCTGTGATCGTCCTCTCCAACGTCTGACAGAACATGAGATAGAGTGAATCCACATACATCCTGCTCTTCCTCAATAAGATGTCCTTTAGTTTAGTCACGACCGTTCAATGATGTATTGTGGAGGTAAAAATATATAATTTGACGTGTATTAAGAATATTTTACTGATGGAAGTTATGGAGAGAGCACGGGCACTATTACTCCTCCATCAGGTAGTAAATTAGAGGGTCTCGCAGTCTGTACCCGGAGCTGGACAGTCAGACGATTGTTGTCGGCTTCCTTGTTGCGGAGTTGCCCCTGCAGGTGGGCGCGAGTTGCCTCCACAGTCTTGGCCATCTGGACCACATTCTCGGTGTGCTCCTGGGAAGATCATGAGATGGCATGACAATAGTAAGCCCATGTAACAATGTGGACAGGCTTATCGGTGCTTGCACTATCTGTCAATTGATTTACCAGCTCCTTCCTTCGCAGATCCGTGAGTTCCTCTATTCTTCTTTCTCTTTCACACAAATCTTTTTTAAGACGCTAGAAGTAAAACGAAAATGCATCATTACAACAAAGAATACGAATACTATTTGTACAACAAAGCTATTGAGGTAACTTTAGTAGACAGTGTTTCAGCATGCACCTTTCTACACAACTACAAGACAAATCTCCACATGTTTAAAGTGGTAATCCAATTCCCGATGCTAACTTGCTATAGTTATAACTAATTAACTGAGCCATCTGAAGCCTCAAATGATCCCATAATCCGGAGTGAGTAGATTAACTCATTTGGAGGAGGAAATCTGTATCTTGTATGCTTTTACATTCAAAGTCTTGCAGTCAAAATCATTATTCACTTTTTACAAAAACAATAAATTGTCTGTGCATCCAAACTTACCATATTTTCACTTTCAGCTTGAGAAAATTTCTTATGTAAAATACCAATGTGTTTGTCCATCTTAATGCGACCAGCCTTGAACATTTGTAGAATAATAAATTAAAATCACAATTAAAGTGAAAGAATTGAAGAATTACGTTAAAATGATTACATAGCACATGGAATTACATGTATGCCTACATGAATGCAACGCTATCATGCAATATTACAGACAGGTAGAATGTAATCAGATGATCTAAAAATCTATAAATTATATCTTAATCACAAACCTCTGCATTCTGAAGCTCTTTCAATTGCTGTCTCACAGATGTGTTGATCCTTTTAAAAACCTCCAACTTTTCCAGTAAAAGGCCCTTCTGTCTCGAAACCCTACGTTTATCAGCGGCATATTGTCTTGAACCCTTTCCAACGAGAAGGAAAAACATGTGATACCCTTAGACATTGTATTGTTAATGAACAATTAAACGTTGACAACCTGATGTGCATAATACATGAAAGAAGGGCTTACGGCATACTCCTCTTCCATGGTCTTTTTGAAAGACATGAGCTGCACAGCAGCAGCATTAGCCGCCGCTTCTGCCTCCATCAATGTCTTTAGGAATGGGGTATTTTGCACAGCTACAGAGTCTCCATGACTACATTGAAATTACATGGAAATAAGAGTGAAGTTAATGAGGATAAGGCATGGACTAAAATACTATCTAGAGGGATTAGGGAATTGCCTCATCACTCCTGTGTTGAAAAAACCTTACCTATTGGTCTCCATGTATGGGGTATTTGTGTAGAGACTGCTGCGTGACCTGGTACCAGCATCAGAAGAGGCGGCCAGATCCCCACAGCTTAGGGTGAGATCATCCCGGATAGAGCTGAACCCAATGGGGGAATCCTGAAAGGAGTCCCCTGGAGTCATGGTTCTCATTTCTACAACCATTTTAGAAATTGTCAGACGGGAAGGATCACAAACCGGTTAGCAATGCTAAGTGGCTTAGCGTTACTGTCAGTTCAAGCATTACATTAGTAACAGGAACTTGTCCAAATGATAAACTAGCCAATGTAACTAAGCCTGCTAGCTAGCTAACTAGGGTAAGGACAACCTGACATAATATAGCCCCACGATGAGCGTCTTGCTAGCGTTACTGTCATGCATTAGATGTGCTGAAGGAAACTAGCTAGCTGAAAGTAACAGAACTTAAACAATAAAAAATAATATCGATAAGCATACTAACGTTAACTGCAAAACGGCAGTGTATTCTTCCAGATCTCTTCATTCAGCCATCTGTTCGCGTCTCTGAGTAGGACGCTTGCTTGTCAGAGTCAGCTAATGCTTTGCAACCATTGGTTGATCTGCAGAGTTCAAGTATCTAAAGCCTTTCGTGATTGGCTTTTGATATAACAAAGTAAAGCTAACGTAAACAAACCAGAGCGTGGCGTCTACACTTCACTTGTAGTTAGGCGTTGACCATATTAGGCAGGGCCTAAAATAAAAAGTGTAGGGGACTGCTACAATGTTTATCAATTTATCGTAGACACCATAGATATGCATATCTATGGTAGACACACAGACTAGACTCCGCCCACTCGGCAGCAAGCAAAGTCAAAACCTTTCTCATGTTTTATTAGAAACTGCTTGCTTGAGCCGGTGCCACTTATTGGCATACTAGATTGTGCCATGGAGTTTCTTGACGATGAGCTTATTTGCCCTATCTGCCGTGACATTTTCAATGAGCCAGTTACTTTATTGTGTGGCCATAACCTTTGCTACGGTTGCGTGAGCGAGTTGAAAAAAACTGTTAGATCTGTCAAAATTGGCCCCGGGCACGGGTTTGTGGAACAAGTTGCGAGCAGGAACTTCACTTGTCCGCTTTGCCTTGCACCATGCGATGTTAAGACGGATTTGCAGAAAAACATCGTGCTTACCAACATTATTGAAAAGTATCATAATGTGCATGATACTGCTGTCTACTGCTGTCTGTGCAAAGAAGAGAAACGGTCGGCGGAGAAGAGTTGTGTCAACTGCAACGGGTCCTTCTGTACCATCCACATAATACCCCACTACAAGGATGCCACATTGCGACAGCACACCCTGGTCAACCTATTAAGCGACACAAGCAAGCTATGCAAAGAACACGGAAAGGAGTTTGAGCTGTTCTGTGAGACCGATTCCACTCCCCTGTGTGCATACTGCATGCTGCCAACTGAAGCAAAGCACAAAGATGGACACAGCATCGTCAAGTTGTCAGAAACAAGGGTGACTCTCACCGTGAGTGGGGTTCCTGGGTCTGCATACAGGGAGGACACTCCAGCAGTATTCTCTAAACAACTCTATTTTCATTGACTACATTATTTGGTCTTCACAAACATTGACAAAAGGTCACCACAATCCCGGAAGACATAATGTGTTGAATCAGCTTTTAGATTTGTCGTTACTGTGTTGTATTCCAATGCAAATCAAAAGGTGTGCCTTTGTGACACCATACTAATTTTGCGGTAACGGTTTGTTACTGTCCTACAGGCAACCTGTGAAGCCAAGCTCGCAAGAATTACAGAAAGCCTTTCTGACGTGTGCTCTTCAATGGGGAAGATGCATTTTGATATTTCTAAACGAAGGGTATGACTTTTCCCATGCTTCTGCAAAGATATTGATTTATTTGTTAGACATGAAAAAAACACACTTGTAAATCTCTCCTGTGCCTTCATTTGAACCCAACTTGTGAACAGGAGAGTCTTTTGAGACAGAAGAACGAGTATGTTGCCTTCCTGAAGAGGGTGAAGATGTTTGTTGAGGAGGAAGCCAAGGCATGGACAAAGAAGTTCTCCTTGGACATGGAGAAGCTAGCCTACTATGAAGAATACAGTGGATTGGAGCTGATGAGGCTTCAGCACAGACTGATCGAGGTACAGACAGCCCTCCTGAAATCACAGAAACACCAGGATCCTCTGACTATGCTTCAGGTAACTTCAAGACTTGGCTTTCAGTGCTCCAAATGATTGTCAACTGCTGTGTTGGCCCAGTGTATATCATAGATCAAAGGATTAACTTTTAGTGGGATATCAAACTCGTGTATAGGCAAAGCTGCAGCATCTATTCCTTACTGTGGTAATAATGCTATATGTCTGTTCCATTCATTAAAGCTCTTAAAGAACACTGACTGGTGAGTTAGATCATCTCATTTTACGATGGCCATTCTGCTATATAAACGGTCAACTCTTTAATTGTTCTAGGTGTTTAATGTCATCATGATAACAGTGTGTTTTGTTTTGTGTTCACTTATTAGGGATGGCTTGTTTGAAAGGAGAGTTAGTGTCTGTAAAATCCAGCGAGGAAAAGATGAAAATCGTTGCTTTTCTATGCCTGATGCCTTTACCAGAATCACCCCTCTGATGAAGAGCCTGAAGACCACTTTTTCCGGTACCTTGTGCGTCATTCTTTGGGTTGCTTTTGAGAGGTCCTGAGGACTTTGAATCTGCAGGACCAATGCTAGAGACTCTTTCCTGATCACTCACCTATTCACTGTACTCAAGGTTCTTTGTTGTTTTAACCCTTTATCTAAACTAATACATTTACACTTCTGTTTGATGACGTGAAATGTCTGTTCTGCCAGGTCATGGGATTAGGTTCCACCGGCCCAGTGCCCACCCTAGACTACAGTTCAGCCCGGACAACACCTCCGTGTGGATGAGAGAGCTTGAGGACGGGGATTTCCTCAATCAACCCGACCGCCCGTTCTGTGTGCTCAGTGAGAACGCCTTCACCCCCGGAGGCCATTACTGGGAGGTGGAGGTGGAGGGTCTCACCTCGTGGGCGCTGGGTGTCGCCCGCGTCATTAGCTCCTCGGAGCCGGTCTCCCTTCGACAGAAGCTGGGCAGCGACCAGGCGTCGTGGGCTGTGAGCTACAGTCGCGGCCGGCAGCAGATGTCCGTGCAGCACCACACCTTAGTCTACTCGTTCCCTGCTAACGACGCCGAGCCGCCCTGCCGCGTGGGGGTCTTCTTGGACGTGGCTGGCGGGATTCTGACGTTTTATGACGCTGTGACCCACGAGTCCATCTACACGTTTTACTTCCGAACAGGTCCCCGGAGCGATACCGACCCCGGCCTCCTGGCGGCGTTCTGCCCCCGGCTGAGGGAGGACGACCAGCCCCCGTCCACGCGGCCCATGAAGCTCCTGGCCTCGTTTTCCGAGCCTTAAACTTGCAACTGTAGTGCTTGAATAAGAATATAAATAAATATTTGGACACTTTAGGACCTCACCATGACAACTCTATAGTGTGTAGAGTAATGTAACAGTAACACCTATTTGTTATCACGTACAATTTTGTATTTGGTTTTTGAATATCTTCCACTTGTTTCACTTGACTGATTACGCTTTTGTTTGTTAATAGATGTATTTTCAGGGAATCTTTAGGCCTAATGAAGGGTTGAAATACATCTTTGTATTTTGAAATATAAGTTCCTTTCAGTCACACAACTATATTGTTCATTTGGGCGCAATCATTTTAGTTGCATTCTATAGCCTAACAATGGCATATATTTATGTAATATTTTCTTAAGTCCAATTGAGCTTAATTAAAGGCTTGATTTATGACCCAATAAAAAAATAATAAAACATATTAATTTGGGAGGGGGTGGTCTTAACCAAGCATTCTTTTGCTTTCTAGCACTAGATATTTTTTGATTTTCCTCCAACAGTAAGCTTATCTTGTGGGTGTTTTTCTGTTGCTAGTCTTTGCAAAGGGGCACTTGTCATTCAGGTCAGCATGACTCACTCGGCACCCTCTCAAACTTTACAACTGGAATTTTCAAACGGCCATTTTCTCACCTCGTCGGCATTCTTGTGTTACCATAGCAGCGAGATATCAGGAAGAGTTCACTAACTGTTGTGTGATGGGGTATAAAGGGGCAAAGCATTTTTCCTGCCTCTAGAAATACTTGAGCACAGTTGATCAAAACTTTTGAATGTAGGCAGGCTTTATATATGGCATAATAATGTTGGGTTGAAATCACAATTACAGTTAAACATTGCTGTTCTCTTGAAACCAGGTAAAAGGAGTTCATGATTCCATGTTTTTGCAATACAATTTTTATTTTCCTTTTAATATAAGTGGGCATCTTTAATACATTTTCAGTGTTCATGTAGTGTGTGGCCGGGGGGGGGGCATAACTACCGCAGCCATATCCATTTGTAATTGCACATTTTGATAAACTCTATAAAAACAGTTCACAAAATATTTCAACATAATCACGATTATGACAACTATAAAGTGTGTTGAGGGTATGACGTTAACCCCGGAGACTCTACAATACAAAAAGTTCAAAGATGAGAGTCCATAGTCAAATTAGTAGTTCATCTTGAAGTCTGCTGTCTTTTGATCATGCAAAAATACAACAATTCATGCCCAACTGTATCATCATAGACGCCACTAAATCTGCCTTTAAGCTTTAGTAATTCACATACATAGCAGGAAGAATTCTCTACAATACATCTTTGAAAGCCTTAAAGAAATGTCACATCGTCCTGTGATTCCACCCAGTGCCACTGGGCGTCATACCCCAACAGAGCCTCACTAGCAGTCTTACTCTTTTCCTCCCTTGCCATAGACCTCTCACCGCCCTTAAGTTGTTGGAAAGGAAATGCACTCACAGCAGTCTCTGTGACCTCCCTACCCACAGCCCATCGACTTCCTTTTTTGCTGAAGGACCGGTCTAAAGCTGATCTGATAAGTTCGGCTTTAGGTTTCAAATCCTGGGATGGTGCTCCATTCAACTGTTGGGGCTTTAGTTGACGGGAAGTGACTGCACTAGTGTTATATGCATTTCTTGGACTAGACAACGCCTGACCTGTGACCACTGTCGAACCGTCGGGGGCAGCCGTGGACCATCTAGGTCTAGGAAAAGATGGCATCTCCTCTGGAGAGTTGCTGCTGGTCGGCCCGTCAAAATAGCAGCTGTGGCGAGACACATTACTTTGAGCTCGTTGCTCTGGTTCTACACAGGCATCTTCTGGGTCCTGCAGGCTGGTGAAGCTGGTGGGGCTGGTGGGGCTGGTGGGGCTAGTGCTCTCTCTGCAGGGGGACATGCTGAAAAGCCCAGCAGGACCGTCGGTAGCCACCAGGCTGCACTGGCTGCTGGCCAGGCTGCTACCGTGACTGGCCAGGCCGCTGCGCTCCTCCATCAGCCAGCGTACCGCCTCAATGCCTTCATGCACGGCCACCAGCTGGCGGAGGATGTCCACGTCAGCCGACCGGAGCCAGGCCTTCAGGAAGGAGACGAGGATTGGATTGTACAGAGGAAACAGATACAAAGGGGTTCAAGGAAGGAAGTGCAAACAACAGTTTAAAATAGTGGTTGGTTTAACATGATCAGAGGGGGCTATAGTTGTGTGAAAGAATAATAAGGATAATAAGAATGTGAATAGAATAATTCTATCCATGTGAGCGGGAGAAGGAGACAACAGGTAGAGAACTGAGACAGGCATGTGAACGGGTGACTGAGACCAGTTGTCAAAAGAATTCAGAAAGAAAGGAATGTGTGCAATGAATGACAGTAAATGAGAGAGGGCAGATGTAAGGTGTGGTTTCAAAAGAACTGTCATCCCTGTCACAATAATAAAATAACACGTGAAGAGGCTGTCACTCATGTATGTGACAATACCACTGTGAGATCACTATTTCAAAAGCTACGATAGACACCTGCAATTATTTTAAACATTCAACTGTGTGCTAAAACAACTGACATATAGGCTAGACTTGTAGCACGCATAGCACGCATAACTCACTCAACTCTACCTCTCTTTCAAGCACCTGTAGGCCCCAAAAACATTCACATGAACAAGTAACACTTATTTCAACATAATGAACTAATGAACTTTACCATGTCAAGTTTCAAATCTCTGATCTTTTCGGTGAGACTGTCGTTTATGGACCCGTTTACTTTCCTCTCGAGTCGCTCGCGCTCGGAACACCAATCTCCGCGATGCGCAGCATCCCTCATCCAAATCAATAGGCTTTCCGGTGTTTTCCGTCCTATTTTCATCTCCATCTCCTTTAAACCTGGAATAGAGTCGGTCCTTGTTTCTTCTTCCATTTGCCCAATTACATCAAACTTCCAAACAGTGTCTTATGTTAAAATTGGGGTACACAGGCAGATCCCCCTGTGCGCAAAGTGGTCTTTTGGATTCCTGGCACAGAATAAAGTGTAGGCTTTTCCCCCCAAAACATATGGTTTTCAAGCTAGAAAAAGCTATTCCATTGCCCTTTCATTCAGCTTTAAAAAGAGCCCTCACGTGCCCACTGTGTTCACGAAAGCTCCACAGTGGGGTCTATTGTGGAAATAATGTCAAACGTTTCAACGGAAGCATTGAGAAAAACTCTTGATGATTACCACTGTGAAAGGAAGAAGAACCGAAAGAGTCGATCATAATAGCTCCGAGTCTTGTACATGTAATGTTGCTGCTACCTGGGCGCAACAATAACTTGAACGCGTCAGTCCAGATATGGCAGTAAGTTTTGGTCTTGAATTGCTAGCCTGTCACAGTTGGCAATTTTGTGTAGGCTAGTTGAAGACAAACAGCATTTTCTAGATCCTGTATGCGCAGCGGAGCCGTGTTATATTGTTTATACGCATGTCATGAAATGCCAGACAATGAATGTAGGTTGATTGCCAGTCAATTAACATACAACTGAGGCCACGTACTGTTATTTAATGTAGACAAATAATTCAGGTTCCTAAATATCCATTTTCCAAACATATTTTATGATACATGAAACTGCTTCTCTTTCTCTGATCCATCTTTGTAAGATAGAAGATGTAACACCATACTAGAATACGTCGACACTATACGTCAACAAATTGAACTTAAGTGATTTCCAACTGATATAACCGTCATAATTGACGTCTCTGATGTAATAAATCAAGTGAATTTTGTTAACTTGATCTGAGCCGATTAGTCAGAGTAAAGAAAGGTCAACAATGGGTGACGAAGGAAGAACTCCATCTGATGAAACATATTCCAGGTTATATCTAATATAGTAGATTTAAGGAAACTGATACCTTTATTTATTTGAAATAGGCCTAGCTAAATGAATGAAGCCTATTTAAAAAAAAAAATAAAAATTGACTAAATAGATACATTCACACACTAGAAATAATATATATTTATATCATTGTATAATTTTCCATCTTATAAGGCTTCATGAGTCAGAGGTCTACCCTTCCACAAAGAAGACTGTCGGGGTAAGCGCAAGTGACTAATAACTGATGTGGTAAATAACTGATACAGCCACAAATAACTGAACAGCTATTTCTGTTTATCTTTTATCATGTCCCAAATCAATTTGGTGACAAGTTTCGAATGAGGTCAACAGTTTGGGGAGCTTTCAGATTTAGCTTGTTCAGAACTTATTTAAATCTTTAAACAAGATCTAAAAAGATTACAGATGAAAAAAAAAAAAAAAAAACATTAGGATTTCTGTAAGATCATAGAAGTGGTTCTCAAAATGGGGGTGGGGGCAACTTAAGATAACTTTGGGAGGTCACAGGATTATTTATAAAATGTGTAATAGATTTAGTACATTTAAAAATCCTTCTTTCATAGGCTGTTTTATTTAGTACTTGATAGAGATTTTAGGTGTAGGGAGGGAAATGAATCACTAGTTATTCTCAATCCTTCTGAATAGAGCAGATGAGGCATCGTGCCCATTCACACTGATTGTTTGAGACAATGGTTTGAAATCAAATCCGTACTGTATATACACTAAAGTGTCATACAGTAAACGGAGTTGTGAAACCGTGTCCCCTCAAATAAATTGGATGCATGATGCCTCTGGAATAGAGGTTATATGTCCGCTTGCGTTGGTTGGACCAGAAGAAAATATTTGAAATCCACTTAACAAGTTTGAGCAATGCATGAACAAGTATACTTCACCACCCATAGAAATCCATTCTGGGACCCGGGAGTTATGAAATCAGGGACTTCATTGAGCTTGGAAGGAGTAGACCTTGCAGTGCCGTGGGGTGGTCCAAGGTGGAGAGGTTCAAGGACTTTGTCAAGGTACCCCAGGCCACCAGCAGAGGGAGCTATATGCTTGTTTTTTCATGGAGATGGGGGGACATGAATGGATAACCTACACTATCTCATATAATTAGGCCACTATCGGTTTCTCATTCTCTTCAAGCTACTCACTCCAGGTCCTGGGAGTCACGGAAAAGGAGGCATCCCATCCTGCCTACTGGAGGAGAAACAGAGAAGGCCTGTTGGTACCTCAGCGCCAATGGACATCGCTGGTCGAATCGAACGCTTCAAAGACCCGATAACGGTTATTTTCCACAAACTATTCCCACAGATGTCTTAAGAGCTCCTGACACACTAAGAGAGAGAGAGTTAAATTAAGTAGAATCTTTCCACAAACAATTCTCCACATAACCAGAAATAGGGACATAGATAGGCCAAGATCCCTTATGGTCCAGCGGATATTTAGTAGGCCTAACGCTTGTTTTTTGTTTACTCTCATGTCATCAGCAATGTGACCTTGGTCCTGGGGCATACAATTGTATTGGCTTTGTAGAGAGAATCCTGAATCACAAGGTCAGCAAACGAGGACCATATGACCTTTTCACTGGACAGCGGGACAAGCCAATCAGATCAGGATATTTTGCCGCCCCGGTAATTATGATTTTAGTACACACAAAAGTGTAGAATAGGCAAAAAAAATTTATGAGAAGAAAGGTATACACAGTAACGTATAATGACAAGGCATGACTTAATGAATTACCACAAGTTAATAACATATCATTTATCAAAATTCGACAATTGCGAATGATTTGATGATAAAAATTTATAAAAAATAAACAAATATACATAAGTAACAAAAAACACTACATGGATAACTCAGTGTTAACTGTTGCTGTGCTACATCTGAATAACCGGGTCATCCTGTCCTCCTGCCCCAGAAAAAAGCCAATTTAAATCCTGGTACATTCCTCCGACCAACCAAAGGGGTAAGTGAGGATCTTATGCTGCCAGAGAAGAGGTACCATGGCGAGTTCCACACTGCAAGTCAGTACCCCCACCCCCCTGGGGAGCGCATCTACCTGGGGTCACTGTCCCAGAATCCACGTCCAGAGGTCAGTGCATGTGAAGCGTTCACATGAAAGACTTAGATAGCGTGTGTGCACATATTCAGTTCAGAAGTTAATCAACAGATATATATACACTATATATACAGTATATATATATATATATATATATTTATGCAGTATATATATATACATATATATATATATATATATATATATATATATATAAAATGTATAATGTTTTTTCTATGTTTAG